>CM067567.1:20039800-20206370 GCA_034336665.1 Luscinia megarhynchos
GATGCGTCCTGGCTCTGCCTGAAAAAAACCTGTGTTTTTGGCTGGGCTGTGCACTGCCTTAACATGCATGGGGAAAGGATCCTGGGGGCCAACAGCAAGCAAGCCTCAGGGAGCCCCAGCCAAGGACAGAAGCAGTGGCACGGCGGGAGCTGGGGCCGGAGAGGACAAGTGACCAAGCAGAGAACGAGGTGGGCTGGAGCTACAGCAGCCCTGACCAGTCTGGGAACTGAAGGGACCCAGGTTTAAACCTCCACTGGGCTGCGAGCAGAGCTCTGCTCCCGGCTGCCCTGGTCTGGGTCTTTCTGCTGGGGATGGGGCAGAGCCGCCCGCATGCAGCCGCGGCCTTGCGCCTGATCCTGCCCAGGCGGGCCTCGGGCAGCGGGTTTAAATCCCCTCGGGCCCGAAGCACAGCGCGGCCGGAGCCGCGGTCCCGGTGTGGCTGTCCCTGCGCTGTCCCCGCACTGCGGTCCCGGTGCCGCTGTCCCGGCGTCGCGGTCCCGCGGTCCCGGTGTCCCTGTCCCGGTGGCGGTCCCTGCGCTGCCCGCTCCGCGCTCCGGCCTCCACAACAGCGCCGCCGTTCCCTCAGAACGGATTTAAACGGCGCCCACCAATCACTGCCCGCCCGGCGCCCGCGCCCACCAATCACTGCCCGCCCGGCGCCGCCCTCGCCCCGCCCCCGCCGCATGCTCGCCCTTCCATTGGCCGCCGGCGTTGAATTTTAAACCCTGCGCCCTGCCCCTTAGCAACTGCATCCCTCCGCGCCCGCCGATTGGCCGCCGCCTGGCCCCGCCCCGCACGCTGATTGGGCGAGGCTCGGCCAGTGCTGGCCGGCCGCTACCGAACTGCTACTTTCAAAAGCGCCGGGGCCGGCGGTGCGGCACAGCGCCCGGCATGGGTGAGCGGGGCACGGGAACCGGGCACGGGAACCGGGCACGGGTGGGGAGAACCGGGCACGGGTGAGCGGGGCACGGGAACCGGGCACGGGGAACCGGGCACGGTGGGCAGAACCGGGCACGCGTGAGCGGGGCACGGGAACCGGGCACGGGTGAGTGGGGAACCGGGCATGGGTGAGGGGGGAATGCTCCGGCATGGATGAGCGGGAGTCTCCGTGGGCTGCGGGGGAAGGGCTTCCAGGATCCCCGGCTCCCCTGGGAACTCCGCTGCATGCAGGGGAGAGGGAGCTTTGGGACTCCCGACTCCTCCAGGGGACTCTGGGGGTTCTCTGGGGGCTGTAGGGGAGGGGGGTTCTCCAAGGCTTCTGACTCTCCGGGGCGGTGCAAGCCGTTGCATCCTTCTCTGGCATGCAGGAATCTGGGATTTGCCTGTCCCCCTCCCACCTCGCCCAGCAGAGCGCTTTTGGTGGCGATCTTTGGGGTCCAGGTCCCTTCCTCCCTGGGAGCAGCCCTAGCCAGATTTGTCCCTTGCCTGGGCTTGTCTTGGGGCACCACCCGCCTGCCGTGCTCAGGGAAGGGGTCAGTCCTGTGTGCTAACCCCCGGGAGGGACAAAGGCCCCCTGCCCTCCCCCAGGCCGGAGGCAGGCGGGCAGCAGCCCCCATCACACCGCGCTTTGCCCCCAGCTTGCTCACAGAGGCCAAGGGAGAGGATGCTGCTGCCACGCACCGCCAAGATGCTGACCACCAAGCAGCCCCGAGCGGGCAAGGTGGGCCCTGTTACAGAGAATGTCGACCCTGAGAAGGTGAGCACTGACCTAGCAGAGGGTCGTGGGGGGGTTCCTGTGGGGCAGGACCACCATCTTCTAACAGCCTCTACTGCAGGAGGAGAGCTGTCATGCCAAGAGATCTTCGTCGTCCCCCCAGGGTGGGCCCAAGAAGAGATCAGCGTTTGGAGACATCACCAATGTGAGTGCTTCTGTGAGGGTGGAGGCTCTGGTGACCCCTGTGAGCCCCCCGTGGTGGGGGGGGCTTGCCCCATGCCCATCAGGAAGAGAAGAGGTCTCCCTGCAAGGCTGTATCGTGCTTTCCACTGTGCAGCCCCTGTATGCCTTTGTTCTCGTCCAAACAGGCTCACAAGAACCAGGTGGTGGCAGGGAAGAAGGAGGCTGTGAAACCTGCTCCACCCAAGGCACAGAAGGCACATAATGCCTTGGGGGTGGCCAAGAACAACGAGATCAACCTAAAAAAGTGAGTAGCTGGGGGCAGGGGTTTGCTGCAAACCTGTCCCATGGGGACAAGTCGTAGGGACTTCTCTTGGGTGATGGAGACTGAGCCAGATGCGGGAGGGAACCAGTATATCTACCATAAATGGCATCAGGCTGTGGCACAGGAGGGTCAGGATGGGTATTAGGAAAAATTTCCTCCCCAAATGGGCACCCTGGCTGCCCAGGACAGTTGTAGAGTCACCTTCCATAAAAAAAAGTCCTAATAGTCATATAAAAGTCATGTGGATGTGGCTTTTGGGGACATGGTTTAGTGAGGGGCATGGCAGTGCTGGGGGAACTGTTGTCCTCAGTATCTTTAAAGACCTTTTCCAACCGAAGTGGTTCTAAGAGTCTGTGGGGATATTTTAGGGGTGGCTTGTCCTTTCCATGAATGCCTCTTTCAATCAAGAAATTTAGTCTTCTCCCAGCAATGATTTACGCTCCTGTCCTTCCCAGGCCAACCAAGAAAACTCCCCCAACAGCTCCTGCAGAGCCCAAAGTGGATCCTGTGCCAGAGAAGCCGGTGTCTGTGCAGGAGCCCAAGCCCCCTGAGGAGAGGGTAGGGACCCCGGGCTGCAGCACTGCTCTGTGGCTGCCACGGGGGCGCCAGGCAGTGCTCTGGGCCTTGGAGAGACTTGAGCCAGGGTGATGGGAAGCTGGCGGGGGAGCAAAGTGTATCACCACCTTCCTTCAAGAGTCCTCCCCCGGGAACGGGTGGGGCAGGGACTGCGGGGTGATGGGGGCAGGTGGGAAAAGGGGGGGACAGCCTTGGCCGACGGGGACTGGCACCCACAGGGCCTCCCCCTCACTGCTGCCCATCCCACGCCAGCAGGTGCCAGCAGTGGAGGACATTGACAGAGAGCAGCTGGGTGACCCCTACGCCAACGCAGAGTATGCCAAGGAGATCTTTGAATACATGCGGGAAAGAGAGGTGGGCGACGCCTGTCCAGGGCAGGAGTGGCTGCAGGCAGGGCCGCTGGCTGCCCAGGGGCCCTGACCACCTGGCAGGGTCAGAAGGGGCTTGTTTGAGGGAGGGCATGTCTGCCCTGTCCCTGACAGCTGGCTCTTTGGCAGGAAAAATTCCTGCTTCCTGACTACATGGAGAAGCAGACGGACATCAGTGGGGACATGCGTGCCATCCTTGTGGACTGGATGGTGGAGGTGCAGGTGAGAGGGCACAGCTCTGGCACACTCAGTGTGCTGGCAGAGGCTCCTGCGAGCACTGCCAGGGCCCAGCTGGTCCTCCCTGTGTGGGCCAGGGATCAGGCTGCATCCCTGACCCACAGGACACCCGGCCCCCGTCAGAGCTGCTTGGGGCTGGGCAGGCCAGACTCCTGTCTGACACTCCGTCCTGAGCCCTGCTCTCATTCTTGCAGGAGAACTTCGAGCTGAACCATGAGACGTTGTACCTGGCTGTGAAGCTGGTGGACCACTACCTGGTGGAGGTGGTGAGCGCGAGGGAGAAGCTGCAGCTCATCGGCTCCACTGCCATCCTCATTGCCTCCAAATTTGAGGTGACTCTTTGTGTGCTGTCCTGGGGTGCAGGGGCAGAGGGGCTGTGCCTCTGTGGTCTCTGTGGGGTTTTGGAGAAGGCCAGGCCACTGCCCTGAGAGCTGCCAGGGTGGCGTGTCTGTCGAGTTCCTCCTTCCCATCCCAAGGGCTGTGAAGGCAGCCATGAGGCACTGAAACCTGTGTCTGGTGTCACTGCAGAACCAGCTTCTCTCTGCTCTGCACCATCAGGATACCTTAGCCTGCCTAATACAGGCATGGACCTCAAGTCGAGGGCTGGAGGATATGGACATCACAGAAGTCCTGCAGGGTGTCAGCAGTCCCTGCTGAGCCCAGCAGCACGCGAACACTTAGAGGGCCAGTGGGATGGCTAGCATCCCCTGGGTGAGCCCAGGATGAGCCCCGCTGGTGCTGAGCAGCTGTGCCCCTACAGGAGCGGTGCCCACCGTGTGTGGATGACTTCCTCTATATCTGTGATGACGCCTACAAGCGGGAGGAGCTGATTGCTATGGAGATGAGCATCCTCAGCACCCTCAAGTTCGACATCAACATCCCCATCCCCTACCGCTTCCTGCGGCGCTTTGCCAAGGTGAGTGCGTGGGGAGGGTGGGCTGGGGGCCCCAGCACCCCTTCTGCTGCCTCCAGGGCACAGTGTCTTGCACCAACGGGGCTTCAGGCTCCCAGCTGGCAGCAAGGAAACTCCGTCCAGGTCCCCTCAAGAAGGCTGAGGGGCGTGAGGACGGTGGGCCGTGATGGCTGGGAGTGTGGCATCCCTGTCCTGCGCCCCAGAGGCAGCACCTGCATCCCAAAACGGCTGGGAAGGGGAGCAGCACTGCTGACGAGGCTGAGCCTCTCCCTGCCCCCTGCAGTGTGCCCGTGCCAGCATGGAGACGCTGACGCTGGCCCGGTTCCTGTGCGAGATGACCCTGCAGGAGTACGACTACGCCCGCGAGAGCCCCTCCAAGCTGGCTGCCAGCTGCCTGCTGCTGGCACTCACCATGAAGAACCTTGGGGGCTGGGTGAGTACCTGCCTGGCTCAGAGTGCTGTCCCTGCTGAGGCTCCCTGGCAGGCAGTGCACGAGGGTTGCGATCAGATCTGGGTGCTGGACAGGGGAGATGGTGGCTGTGCTGTCCCTGAGAGGACTCAGCCTAGCCCTGCTGTCCCCTCGCAGACCCCCACGCTGCAGTACTACAGCGGGTACAGCGCCCAGGAGCTGCACCCCCTGGTGAAGAGGCTGAATTTCCTGCTCACGTACCAGCCCTGCGACAAGCTGAACGCTGTGCGCAGCAAGTACTCGCACAGGTGAGTGGCACACGGGGGTGGCACACCAGCCTGCACCCCGGGCTCTGCAGGGAGCTGGGAGCACTGCTGCCTGCGTGGCAGGGCTGTGGCTGAGCTCTAAGACAACGTGTTCCTTCCAGGGTCTTCTTTGAGGTTGCCAAAGTCACCCCCATGGACATGCTCAAGCTCGAGGAGACACTCACTAGCTCCTAGCCCTACTCTGTGAATAAGCCTGTAAATAATGGGGTACCCTCAAGCAGGGTGGTACCATGTACATAAGTAATAGTAATTTTAACTGAGGAAAAGGTGGGGGGGGAATGAAAAAAAGTCATGTGTAACTGTTAATAAAATATCTTTGTTGTACATTCTGGCACTGGAGACTGAGCCCAGTACTGTACTTGCCCTTGCTGTGATGAGACAGAGGGTGAGAGCAAGCTGACGGGTGCAGAGCAGGAAGCTCAGGGGTGAAGGCTGGAAAGGTATTCCCCATTCTCCCCACCCCTCACCTTCCCCTTAGTAATGACACTATGCGAGCAGCAGCAATGAGATTCTTCTCTCCAAATATTTACACAGCATAAATAGCCATGTGGGGAAGGGGAAGCTGCTTTGGCTCCAGCTTGAGCACACAGAGGGTGGCCCCAGCTCCTGCAGTGACCCTGATGGGGCTGGACCCGTGGTCAGACCACATCACCTATCAGGTTAGACCTCTGCTTCAGCCTCTCCAGCCCCCCAGGCTGGGGGAGAAGCAGTGGCTCCAGGGACACTGGGGACAGACAGTTAAAGCGAGGCAAGCAGGGGGGGCTCCGTACATTTGGGGCAGGGGCAGGGACCTGTTCCCCCACCCAACCCCTGTTCCCTGGGGCAGCACCCACCCAGCACCTGGGCTGAGCTGCTGCCCTGCTGTCAGCCTAGGGCAGGTTGCTGAGCTCCTTAATGGCCTGAAGGATCCTCTTCATATGGCCCACTTTGGTGATGCCCAGGTCCTGCAGGAAGGAGAAAGAGGAGGTGATGCATTTGCAGGGGGCAGCCCTTGGCTCTGGCTAGTGGCCAAGCCACAGGGTGGAGGATGAGGCACAGCCCAGCTCCCCCTGCTCTCCCTCTGTCCTCTTGAAAGCACATCCCTGTGCCTGAATGCAGGTGAGGGTGGGTGCTGTTGGTACTGCTTTGGACAGGTGGCTGGAGCCTTGCAAGCTGCAGGACCAAGGCCACCCCCCTCCCCTGCCCCTGTGTACAAGCTCAACTCTGCAGACCCAGATGTAGGGCCAACCTGCCACCTGGAGGGGTGGAGGACACCCTGCTCCCCAGGGCTGGGGGTTCCTCAGGAGGCACAAAGGGGCTGTACCTTAAGGTCTCTCCTCTCCAGCAGAATCAACTCTGAGCCTTGGATGTCATGCCGGACAAAAATGTCTCTGTATTCCCCCAAACCGAGTGCTTCCAGCCAAGCTGCCACCTCCTCTGAGCTCCACTTGTCTGCTAGCAGGGAGGAAAACCACAGTGGTGGACTGCTGGGGCCTGGAGGCAGTGGGATGCAGCAGGGCAGGCAGCACTGATGGCAGCCTGTGGTCAGCAGCCAGCACACCCCCTCCCACCCCTGGCTCCAGCACGGCCAGAGGCCACAGCCTGCTCAGGCTGCAGGGGTCTCTCCTTTCCTTGGCTCACTTTTGGAGCACCTGAGACTCCCCAGCCATGGACAAGGGACTCACCCAAAGGTCTGAGCTCTACCAGAGCCCCCTTCTCCCCCTAACTGGGGTGCTCTGCTTGTCTGATATCAGAAAAAGCTGTAAGGGGCTCTTGGTGACAAAGGTGCAACCCCCAGCAGCCAGACACTGCCCTGCTCCCCCTTCCTGAGGATTCTGCCCAGCATGCCAGGACAGGTCAGCACAGGGGTGTCCTTTCTAGGATGGACTGCACCACCTCTTTACCTGGGAGTGCACTGTTTGCCTTCTGCTTCTGCAGCTTGTCCTTCTCCTTCCTGGGCTTGGGGATGTTGAGGCGAAGCTTAAAGCTGCCCTTGTTGGCACTGCTGGCTCCTTCCTGCGAGAAGCGGGGCGTGGTGGGCTGCTGCAGCTCCCCGAGGCCAGCCCCGGGCTGTGCCCCAGCCCCGGCCTGTGCACCCACCTCCTCAGCAGAGTGGGCAACGGGGCCCAGCCAGTGGATGTCCAGCAGCCGCTGCAGCTCCTGGCCCAGCACGCTCAGGGGGCCGTGCAGCGCCTCCTCCTCCTGCGGCGAGTCCAGCTGCGGGGACAGGGACCGTGCCCAACGCCCTGCCAGCCCCACAGCTACCAGCTTTGGGGGGCTCTGCCTGCTCCCCAGCCCCTCACTCACCGCCTTCCCGTCCAGGAACGCCCTGGTCTCAGCCCACAGCTCCTTGATGCTCAGCACCACCTCCACAGCCACGTTCCTGCTGAGAAACTGGGGCACAGAGGGGTAAGCCCGTGAGGGGCAGGCCCCGCGGGCCCTGGGGGAGGGCTGCCTTCCACTCCCGTCCCCGCTCACCTCTGAGGCGCCAGCAGCTCTGTGCGAGAGCGCTTCGCTCAGCGCCAGGGAGCTGGCGTTGACTGCATGCGCCAGCTCCTGCTCCACGGCTCTGTGGGCCTTGGCTGCCTCGTGGATCCTGTGGGTGACAGGGGCTGGAGCTGCCCGGGCTCCCCGGGGGCAGCACCCTGCACGCCCCGTGCCCGCCCGCTCCCCTGCCCGGCCTCACCTGGCGATGAGGGTCTCTGCGACCCGGGACACCTGCTGCAGGAGGCTGCTCTCCTCCTCGGTCAGGTACTCCATGGACTGCTGCGAGCTGAGCCGCGGCCGCGCGCCTGCTCGGTAGCTCTCCCCTTTCTGCTTGTCCTCCCAAGACTTGAGGGTGCTTTCAAATGCCTGCGGGGGACAGGCGAGGCCCCTGTGAGCTGGTCACGCCTCCCCGCGGCCCAGCACGCCCGGGCTGAGCACCCCACGCTCACCCGGTCCCTCGTCAGCATCTGGGCTCTGTTCTTGTGCTGGATTTTGATGATGCCAGGGGGCTGGATCCAGGCCTCTCCATCCACCTGCACGGGGACGCCCTCGTCCCCCCGGATGGTGATCTTCACCACGCGGCACTGAGGGGCAGACGGGGGTTGAGCTGAGCAGAGCTGCCTCGGGCTGCACTGCTGCCCCAAAAGCTTTCTGGCACCGCCTGTGGTCCTGCAGGCTGCCCTGCCAGTACCTGTGCAATGCGGTGGTGCTGCAGGTTGATGACCCGTGACACGGCCATCTGGATGCTGCCAAACACTGCCACCACCTCCAGCTTCTTGTCATCGAAGGATGGAGCCCCAAAGTTCTGTAGAGGACCACTACACATGAGACTTCCAAAATAGGCTCGTCTTGGGATCCAGATTTTCCCCCGTGCATGCCCAAGGCAGAGACACCCCAGGGTTTCTTAGGGCTGGGGAAAGGACATCATCTCACGACACTGGCACTCACATTGTCCTCCTTGGTGCCTCCCCAGAAGTTGATGCCGCCGGCGTAGCTGGGGATGTTGAGGACAGCAATGCCCTGCAGGCTGGGCAGCGAGATAGGCACCCCGTCACACTGCAAGAGAGGGCTGAGCCTGGGGCCGCTGCGGGGCTGCCCCTCCCACCCTGCCCCTGCTCTCCCAGCCCTGTACCTCCAGCTGCACCCGCTGCTCCAGGTTCTTGTAGGTGCGCTGCAGGAGCTCCTTGGTGCCCAGCACCCCGTACCACATCATGTTCTTGGTGCGGCTGCTGTGGGGCAAAGCGGGACAGGGGAGGGGCTGTGGGCTCCCCACGGCCTGGCACGGCCTCCACACCCTTCCTGGGGCACTGTGCTGGACAGTCCTGGACTGCTGCCCCCCCCTCAGTTTCCTCAGTTCCTGCTACCTCCCAGGAAAGCCAAGGTGCAGCACCCAGATTTCGACCCTTCCATATCAGCATGGCACTGTCCCTCCCTCCAAGGCATAGAGCTAGTAAATCCCACCAAGCCTCATGTCTTCACCCTTCCTGGGGTGTTTGCAGCCTGCCACCAAGCTCATCCCCACAATGGGTGCAGGTACAAAATCTGCTGCAGGAAGGATCCCCAGCACAGTAGCACCCAGTCACCCCTACAGCTTCCAGCATCGTGATGGTCCCTCCTGGCGCAGGCATAGGGATACGTGCTTTTTCTGGGGGAAATCTGGGCCTTCCAGCGAACCTGCATTTCTTGGGGTGCTCATCGCGTTTGTTGTTGAACTCCAGGGAGATCTTTGCATCCAGGCCGATGCCAAAGTAGTTATTCATGACGCATTTCTCCGAGAAGTGGCTGAAAGCAGCAAACAGGGAAAGCAGGCTGAGCAGCAGCTGCACATGGGTGACTCTGGGCTGGCACCGGAGGACGCAGCGTAACACCCACTGGAGCAGAGAGGCTGGTGCTGGGCAACCTGACCAAAACTAGCAGGGAGTGGCCACATCTCCCTCAGTCACCACGGTGGGACACCGGTGACACAGCCAGGAGCTGCCTGCAGGCGGGAGCACCAAGCTCCAGGCATCAGCCAGAGGTGCCACACTGCACAGGCAGCTCCCCAGCATGGGCACTGCCTGGCCAGGGAGGGCCTGGCACCAGGGCTGCTGCACTGTGGGCTGGGGCTGCTGCAGCCTCCCCCAAGGGGCAGCACGGTACCAGCTCTGCTCCTGCTCTGGGATGGGCAGCAGGAGTGGGCCAGGGTCCCCGGGGCAGGCAGAACACCTGACTCACAGCGTGCTGGGGTCCTCAGGGAACTGCAAGCTGCCAAAGGTGTCCGGCCGGTCCAGGATGATGGAGGAAGATGCAGAGGTCACCGTGTCCCGCCGGGAGCCTGGCCACGGTGGAGGGAGGGAGCTGCCACACGGGTTCTCACCCGGAGCCCATCCCACATCTCACCCCCACGACCCCACAAAATGCCATGTGCCCTGCTGGCATCTTACTGAGCTTCTCCTCCTCCTTGCTGAGCTCCTCCGAGCTGTCCTTGCTGGGGCCCACACTGCCCTGGTAGGCTTGGGTCTGCTTGTTCTGTTCATCCACAGCTGGATCCAGAGAGGGGCATTAAAGGGGGTCTGTGCAGCCCTGTCGCCCCTCCTCATGCCAGCCCTGTGGGCTCGTGCCAGGAAGGGCACAGGGTGGGGCCACTGCTGCCATCCCAAGGATCCCAGGGGAGAACAAAGGCTGCTGCAGCATCGGGGAAGCTGCCAGCTCCCACCATGCCCTCACCTTTCTCAGTCTGCTCAATGATTTGCCGCAGGGCTTTCTTCAGGCTGTTTGCCCGCAGCATGAGTTGCTCCTTGGATTTGAAAATGCGAGGCATGGGGCTGGGGTTGAAGCTGCCAGCTTTCTCCTGGTCCTTGACATCAGCCTGTGCCATTTCCTCAGGGACCATGATGGCCTGAGCCTCCTCGTTCAGCTCCCGCACCAGCGAGTCCAGCTTTTCGTTCAGCATGGCGCACTGTGGGCACCCACCCGCTCAGCACCTGGCACAAGCTGCTGCCCCCCACCCCTGCTGGCTGCTTCCCTGGGCACTGCGAGTGCCTGGACAGCCCCGAGCACCGGGACACCCCAATGCGTGCGCAGCAAGGGCACAGCCCGCGAGCAGCCCCTCCCCTGCACACACCTTCCGTGCCATCAGCTCAGCCTCCTGCTTGTTCTCCGTCGCCCTCTTGTAAGCCCGCCCAACCTCCGCCACGAAGTCATTGACAGTGCCACAGAGGAACCTGCCGGGGAAGGGGCTGGAAGTCAAGAGGGGCACAGCCGCCAGAGGGGCTGCTGGACAACACCCACTGCTGCAGAGGGGCAGCACCGGGATTATCTGCCTGGCAGCTGCTGGCAGCCAGCTGGGACAGCCTGGCCTGGGGGTGTGCACTGGTCCTGGACATGCCCCAGCCCGGCAGAGAGGCTCTGGCACCCCCATCAACAGCCCCCTCCTTACTTTGCAGAGGAGATCACCACTGAGTGCTTGTCTGACTCCAGGATCTTGGCCAGGTGGAAGGCAACAGAGTCAGCGTAATGGTAGATCTGGACCTGGGGGCACAGGTGGAGACAGCTGGAGCCCTGCCACGTGCCCCACTCAGGGATGGAGTTTTGCCCAGCCAGCCTTGAACTGGGAATGATCTGCCCTTATTCAGCCCACTCCCCGCCACTGAGGGCAGCCACACCTGTGCTGCTAGGCAGAGGGAAGCTCAGTCACATCAGGAGGGAAACTGAGGCAGGGGTCTGGAGCACACAGAAGAGCCCAAAGCAGCTTGTTGGACACAGACCAGCTTTACCTCACCTTCTGCCTGCTCCCAACTGCACATGCCAGGCTGAGACCTGCCAGGCTCATTTCTCTGCATGCATCTGCCTGCCTGCCCCCTCGTAGCCCCAGTCCCCAGGACTCCCAGCACGACCTCTTCCCGTGCCATCCCTGCCTGTCTGTCCCTGAATTGGGCTGAACAAGAACCTGCCCTTCAGCCTCAAGGCCTGAAATGCCAACAGTTCCCACCTGGATGTTGGAGTCCCCGTTATCCTCCTCCTTCAGGGCTGAGGGGGACTGTTTGGGGGCCTCATAGGTCAGCACACTCCACCTGCCAAGCAGAGACCATTGCTTGCCATCTCCTGGCCCTAGCACAGAGACGGGCAAGGAACTGGAACAGGCTGCCCTAGAGGCGTCAAGGTAGGGGGGAGAGGGAGGCTGTGCCCTGCTCGTGCCCTGCTCACCGGTCCAGCATCTTGGTGGTGGCCCTTTCCAGCTTCTCCAGGATCTGCAGCAGCTGAGTGTCATCGTCACACAGGCTGCCCCAGCCCAGGACCCGTGCCAGGTCATTACCTGTCCCCAGTGGCAGGACACCCAGCTGACACTGCAGGAGAGAGACAGAGTGGGGGGGCTCAGAGCAGACCCCAAGGGCACCTGTGACACTTGTGACACCTGTGACACCCCCAACCCTGCTCTGCCCATTGCTTGCCAGCACCTGGGGTGCACAGAGTGCGCTGGGGATGGCGCCAGGCTGCACTAGCACTGCCAGGCACTCCCACTCACCTGCTTGTGGAGGCCAAGGGCATCGATCTCAGAAAGCACCCAGCCCACGCTGCCGTCCCCACCGCACACCAGGATCCTGAAGGTGGAGAACTTCTGGAAGAGGCGCAGCCTGGGCGGGGGCAAGGAGAGAGGGACTGGGTGCTGTGCCAGGTGCCCACCAGGATTCCACCAAGGCACTGCCAGGGTGCTCAGGCTGGCGCTTACCCCAAGTGTGGGCCCCCATTCATGAGGTCAAAGACCTGGGCTGGGTTGAGGAACTGCTTGAACTTGCGCAGAAACTTGACACCCTGGTTGTCCCCGCTCTTGGAGTTGACAAAGGCCAGGAGAGGGCTGGAGCAGGTCGAGGGGCAGGTGGCTTTCCAGAAACCTGCAGGAAGCCCAAACACAGGAGCCCTGGCTCTCACTGCCCACACCTCAGGAGAGAAGCATGTGGACACTCCATCTGTGCCAGGCCCAAGCCGTGGGGTGCTGGGGCAGGAGGGGCAGAGATGGCGATGTGCAGGGGATGGTGAGGGGCAGGGGGAAGAGAAAGCACTGTGCTTTTAAAGAAATTAGATGGGGAAAGAAATGCGCCCAAGGCAGAGCACGACTGACACTGGCCCAGAGCCCACACCCGCCTCAGGCACATCTTGGCCATCCCAGTGCCCTGGCTGGTGTCTGCAGGCTCCTTCCCTTGGCAGAGCAGCAGTGCCGCAGCAGGGACTGCAGCAGCCGTCACTGCCACAGGCACCAGCCCACAGCACTGCCCTCAGAGCCCGTGGGCTGCACCCAGGAGCTCCAGCACTCTGACACAGCAGGTGCACGGGGGCACCATCCCCGGAGCCCAGCCCTCCCTGCCCGGCCACGGCTCCATCTGCGCTGCCAGCCCAGCCTCAGAGCAGAGCGGCAGCTCGCAGCACCGGGAGCTGCTGAGTCAGAACGTGGGCTGCAGCGGAAAGCTCGCTGCCAGCAGTGCCCGTGTGCTGCTGGAAGGCAGCACGGCAGGCCAAGGGGCACTCAGGCCCTGCTGAGCTGCTCCCAGCCGGGTGGGCAGCAGCACAGCCACGGATGGCTGGGCTGCTGGGGAGGGCCGGGGCAGAGATGCTGCCAGGGATCAGCCAGCAGCAGCCGCGGCTCTGGAGCCGAGCAGCAGCCGCGTGATGGTTGCCCTGACAGCATCCCGATGAGTAACGAGGCAAATGAGCCACCGGCTGAGCTGAGTGGTGAAAAGCATTAAAGAATGAAGAAAGAAATATCCGGAGGAGAACAGATTTTGCTCAGCGGAGGCCAGCTGGGCCCCTCGGGAGAAGGAGGCAGCCGGGGGGGTCCCCCCACGCGCCACATGGCTTCCTGCAGTGCCCCGTGCCAGGGCAAAGCTGCGCTCTGCACGACCGAAAAACAGCTGAGCTTCAGACGCGGAGAAACAACCCGAGCAAGGGCTTTATACTGTCTGGAGAGATGCTGAACCATTGAGGTGCAAGAGGACAGCCCACCTCAGGGGTTTAGGGCTGGCACTGCTGATCCCAGCACAGAGCCATGCCCTGAACCACTGCAAGAGGTAGCCTGGCAGGAGCAACTAAACCCACATGTGGGCAAGAAGTGCCACCCCAAAGCCCATAGAATACCACCAGGCCCTGAAGCAGAGTCCAAGGCAACAGGCAGCCTTCAGCCAAGGGAGGGCATAGACTGGAGCCTGCTGAAGGTGGTGCTCCTGCTGCCTCACAAAACAGGCACAGTTAAAGCCTTAGAGAGCTCAGAGAGCTCAGAGCCCTATCCCAAACAGCCCATCCCCCCACCAGCCCCGTGCCCTCCAGGACTCACCATCGGAATCGATGCTGTTCAAGGCAGTTGGCGGGATGATGGACACTTTGTACTGGCCCAGGGGGCACCTCTTGCCAAGGAGCTCCTTGCAGGCACTGTGAACCTGGGAACACAGGGACACCTGTATGAGCAAAGCCGGGGGACGCAGCACCAGAGTCGCCAGCATCAGCTTTCCCAGAGGTGCACACAGGAGGGGCAGTGCTGGGAGAGGGTGGGGACGGGGCCGGGGGCATCCTTACGATGGCCTTGCACCAGAGGCAGCGCCAGTCCTGCAGCCTCCGCACGCTGCCGCAGGCGCGGTCGCACACGGCGCAGCGCGCGCTCACGGGCAGGTTCCCCTCCAGCCACTGGTGGGGCATGGCCACCTGCAGAGAAGGGCAGCCACCAACGGCATCCTGCACACCTGAGGGAGCGGTCACAGGCCACCTCCTTCCCCAGGCACCCAGGGTGGTGCCATGCAGCAGGGCAAGGCAGGTCTGGGACCCCTCCATGTCCTCTCATCCCAGCCTGCCTGGCCCCTTGAAGCCATCAGCATGTGAGGCAGGGCAGACACATCCCCAGGAAATGTCTGGAGTGGCCCCACTCGGACAGCAGGAAAGGATCCTGATACAGGGTGTCTGCTTACCCCATCCTCATCCTCGATGATTTCAATGCCGATGGAGGCCAGAGTTGTCCACTTGCAGTTGTTCGTGGCTCTGACAGCACAGCGCTTGTGTGCCTTGAACTTGCAGACTGCACGGGGGGGGACAGTGAGGAGCAGGGAAGGTCCCCAGGCACGCACAGCCCTGCTCCCAAACCCCTCTGGGCAGCGGGCATCACCCCGCAGCACTCCTGCTGTGGCCCAGCAGAGAGGCTGCCCTGCCCCGAGCCCAGCCCCTGCCCGCCCCAGCAGGACCCAGCACCGACCTTCACAGGAGAGGCCGTGCGAGGTGACCCCGGGCAGAGCCTCGCGGCACACGTTGCAGAAGGTGGGGCGCGCGTGCGAGCAGGCGTACCAGTTGTGCATGCCCGAGAAGTGCTCCATGTTGAACTGCGTGGCCTGGAGGCACAGCCCTGCCCCATCAGCGGCTGACCCCCTCCCGCTGCCCCCCGAGGCCCCCCAGCCCAGCTCCTGTCCTCCTTGCAGGGCTGTGCCAAGGGCAGCAGCTCTTGTCTGGCAGGCAAAGGCACACAGAGGGAAACACATTCCACATGGAAATACAGACCCACGCAACACCCTGCCCACATCACCTCATGGATCTCCCACTTCTGGACAGATTTCAGGGCAGTGATCCAGTCCTCCATCTCCTTGCGGTTCTCGGCACACAGGATGAGCTTCCGGAACGGCGTGATCACCTGCAACAGCCACCACCCTGTCCTGTGCCAGGCCAGCCAGGACCCAGCCAGGACCCAGCACAGGACCCAGCCAGGACCCAGCCAGGACCCAGCCAGGATCCAGCCAGGACCCAGCCAGGCCAGCCAGGATCCAGCACAGGACCCAGCCAGAACCCAGCCAGGACCCAGCCAGGCCAGCCAGGACCCAGCCAGGCCAGCCAGGATCCAGCACAGGACCCAGCCAGAACCCAGCCAGGACCCAGCCAGGACCCAGCCAGGACCCAGCCAGGACCCAGCCAGGACCCAGCCAGGCCAGCCAGGACACAGCCAGGACCCAGCCAGGATCCAGCACAGGACCCAGCCAGAACCCAGCCAGGATCCAGCCAGAACCCAGCCAGGACCCAGCCAGGATCCAGCCAGGACCCAGCCAGGACCCAGCCAGGATCCAGCCAGGACCCAGCCAGGATCCAGTACAGGACCCAGCCAGGACCCAGCCAGGCCAGCCAGGACCCAGCAATCTCTGCCAATCAGTGCCACCTCCAGCAGCAGGAGCCCGTGCTATGGAGTGCCCCGTGGCTCTGGAGGATGAGGGAGGTCTGTAGTGCCTCCCCACAAGGAGCCAAGGTCTCCACAGGGTGCACTTGGTAGCCCCACACCTCCCTCACCGTGAAACTGTTGTTGATGTTCTTGGTGCTGGTCTCGGCCACGCTGGCATCAGACAGGTCCACCTCATCAAAGATCAGGGACTGCAAGGGAGGAACCAGAGCCCCAGTCCACCAGGCAGGGATCTCTGTCCCCTCCTGGGCTGGCAGGCTCAGGTCCCCCCTGACTGGGCACGCTGGAAGTGCCCCCAGCCTACCTTGGCATCCTTAGCATAATAGAGTGTCCTGCCTCGCAGCTTGAAATATCGCCTCTTCCACCTCTGGAAGGAGCTCGTCTGCTTCAGCAACAGTCCCTCCTTCACGCTCTTCTGCAGAGAGCACAGAGTCCTGAGCTCCCACAGCCCCTCGGGATCACCACAGCCACCATTTTCCCCTGTGACACCCGTCCCCAGGCCCCCAGGAGCACAGATTGGACATTCTGGGGCTCACTCTCTGCTGCACATAGCAGGGCAGCCCACCACCACCTGGGCACTGGGCACTCCCTGTGATCTGGAAGGATGCTGCTGGGTATGGCAGGGCTGCAAGATGCAGGTGCCCAGCAGTGCAGAGCCTCCACTGCTGATACTTCCACTCCATCCCCAGGGCAGTGCCTGGAGGTGCTCATCCAGCTACTGCTGGGCAGGAGAGCTTCCTCTGAGGGGACACTGGTGCCCCAGATACACCAGGACTGCATCTTGGAAGCACCATTACCTGGGCACTGTTTGGAGAGCAGGTGCAGCCAGCTCTGCCTTGCCCCACAGCCCCTGGAGGGGACAACCTGAGGGTGGCCCACAGCAGGCAGAGCATGCCCTGCAGCACAGCGCATCACTGCAACCTGCCTGCCCCTCCTCTGCCCTCCCTGAAACACAGCACCTGCCAATATTTACCCTTCTCGCAGTGGTGTTTACAAGACTCAATTAATTAGTGTTTGCAACATGGCTAGGAGCCTGAGCGGGGTGGCAGAGATGCTCTGGCACTGCCTCATCTTTGATTGTATCTTCTTTAAACACCACCGGCAGCTCCCTTCAGCTGCTGCTCTGCAATTAGCTGCCACAGTGGTTGCATCCAATCCAGGCACATGATGACAAGCCACATTTAACGGCAAATTAGCACTGGGCACGAGGGTACAGTGAGGGAACCGTGGCCCTGGGGCTCTGCATGTGCTGCAAGAGGTGGCACCCAGGCACCTGCCAGCCTGCAAACACACCAGCCCCAGGTCTCAGCCTTTATCTACGGGCCCATGGGTCTGAACCAGATGGCCAAAGCACCAGGAACAGCAGAAGCCTTCAAAGTCACAAAGAAGCCAAAACCACGCCCGGGGTGCTCAAATCCCCAAACGCCCAACGCTCCCGGAGCTCCCTGGGGCACCCACCTGTCAGTCCCTGCTCTCTCCCAGCTTGCAGTTTGAAGAGGGACGTGTTAAGCCTTTATCACTCCCCAGGACTGGTCAGAGTTTGGCTGTGGTCAATCACTGTGGTGCCTACAAACGCTGGCACAAACAGCCCAGCTGTCCCCAGTGCCAGCACCCCGGGACACACCTGTCCTTGCCCTGGCCTGCAGCTGGGAGAGCCCACAGGGCTCTTTCCAGTGGGGTCACCTGTGACCACCAGATCCACACACAAACCATGCACCCCAGGGTCCCTGTCCCACACCAGGAGGGGACAAGCCACAGCCAGGTGGGATCCAGCCCCAAACGCCACATCCTCCACACCTGGCTGCTCTCCTCAGCACGGGCGCCGTGTTTGCTGCAGCCACTGCTGCTGCTGCAAAGGACAGGCAGTGGGGAGTGGTGTGAGCAGCTGGGACACTGCGGGCAGCAGAACAAAAGGATGACAAGGAGAAGGAAGAAGAGATGGGGGTCCATGATGGCGCCTCAGGGCTGTCACAGCAGGGGCTGGAGCCAGCAGGGCACGGGCACTCTGCCTGGCTCCAGGGCCACGTGGGTGGCAGGATGCAGCAAGAACTGGCTGCCTGGGAGCGTGGTACCCCCTCCTGCAAAGGAGGGTAAGAGCCAAAACACCCCCAGCAACTGCTCCTGACAGCAGCAAAAAGTCATCACCCAGCCCCAAGATGTCAGAGTCCTGGCCATCCCAGGGACAGGACACAGCTGCCCTGAAAGGCAGAGTCCCCCACCTTCACCACAACACCCATCAGGGTTTTACAACACTTCCCATACCATGGCTGGGGGGAGAATGTCTCAGTTTTCCACCAGTGCTGACTAATCCCAACACGGGGTGGCAAAATTGGTGCAGAGAAACTCAGGGGACACCTCACCCCACACCCACCCTTGGGGGTGCTTCAGGCATCAAAGCCAAGCCCTCTGTGTTGCCATGGGCAGCATTTTGCTGCACTGCTCCTCGCATCAGCAGCTGCCCGTCCAGGCTCCATCACCCCTGGTGCGTGATGCCACGTGGTACAGCTGCCATTGGGGCCAGCATGGGGCCAGACAGCCCCTCCTGGGGAAAATAAGGCAGGGGCCCTTTCCAAAATAAGCTGTCCCACGCTGCCTGGGCAGGCGCACAAGTGGGGGGTGCCGGAGGGCTGTCCTGGGGTCTCACTGTGGTAAGCCACCCACCTACCTCAGTTTTTGACCATGGGTCTCAGCCAGGAGCACTTGCTCCAGCTGCTGGGGCAGGGAGCAGCTCCCAGGTGGCTCCGTGGTTTTGGACCCCTGCTTCTGGAACGAACAACAGGAGGAGACACCTGAGAGGAGCCTGATGGCCAAGGGCAGCAGCAGGCCCAGCCACACACTGCAGCAGCATTGCTGGGGGAGCCCAGGGTTTCCTCTTTGCAAACAGGAAAGGGGTGGGGATGGCAAGGGCAGACTGGCCACGACAGGGTGGCATCACCCTCGCTGTGCTGGCTCCAGGGCACCAGCGTCACCACAATAATACAGTAAGTGGCTACTGGGTACCCTAGAGCTCAAAAGAGCTGGAGCTGAGCACCTGCAGCACAAGGACTGCCTCTTCTTCCTGGAGACTTTTGGGGACACTGGCAGCCCCTGGCCACTGGGCTGCACTGGTCACTGCACAGCTGTAAGCACAGTGTGCCACCCACACCCCAAAACAAACCCAAGCCCTTCCACTCACCCCAGCTGCAGCTTTTCTGTCTGAAGAGCCCCAGGCAGCACTGCAGGGAGCCTCAGCAGAGCCAGTGCTGGCCCCATCTCAGCAACCGAGGCAGCACACCCAGAGCCACAAGAGCCCACCCAGCAATCAGGCAGAGACCCCCTGCAGGGCTCTGTCCGAGCACTCCACTGCCCCATCCCAAGGTCCCTCCCTGCTCTCTCCAGCCCAGGGGCTCAGCACCAGCACTGGGGGCATCCCAGAGGCACAGGGCAGCAAGGCAAAGGCAAGAATGAAACCACACAGTGTCTGCAGACACACGACCACCTCCAGCTCAGATGCAGCTGAAGTGGCAGCAGAACCTCAATGGGCACTCAGGTAAAAATGGCCCTGGGAGGACCTGGGCCCTGCCAGGACTGGGCTGGTGCCCAGAGGCCATCGTGCCACAGGCTGCCTGTGTGGTGGCCACAGCCCAGGGGAGCTCAACACCCCTCCAGGGATTCTTCCAGGTCAGGCTACAACCCAAAATGCCAGCCCTGTCTTCAGCCCTACAGCAGAGCCCCAGAATGCTGCTTTGTTCTGTCGCCCCACTCTGCCACCACCATTCCTGGGAAGAGCCCACCGTGCAGCCAGGTCTGACCACAGCTGGGGCAGGAGGGTTTTCCTGCTGGGATCAGCTTGGACAGCGAAGGAGTGCCTGGAGAAGAGCCAGGAAGGTTGTTACTCAGGAATGCTGTCACATACAGCTGCTGAGCACCACAGTCTGCCCACACGGCTGACCACCCGACACCACTCCTGAAGGGATACACTTGTCCCTGTGACCACACGATGCCTCAGCCGGTAGGAGGAGAAGGGAAAGAGGAGAACCTGTCAACACACCGACCTGCATTGCACCAGCATCATTCCAGGCAGCCACCCTCCTGCTCCAAGTGCAGCAGCCCACAGAGCACAAGTCAGGGCGCAGCTGTATCAGCTCATCCCCCCGCTGAGCCAGCAGGCAGCAGGACAGCAGAGGAAAGCTGGCAGACCTCAGACAGCCCAGCTGCAGGACTTCCACCAGCTGCTAGGCACCCCACGGGCTGCAGTCCGTTGGAAGCCTTATCAGGCTTTGTGGCACAGCAGAGCTCTTCCGGGACTGGGCAGCCAGGGCTCGGCGCCTGACGGGCGCTGCAGCCCCAAGGCTCAGCTGCTCCCAGGGGATGGAGCTTTCTGCCATTGCAGGACCAGCCACAACACCCCTTTCCTGTGCTGGGTGCATCCTTGACAGGAGATTCCAACACCAGTCCGACAAGCCATCACATCATGCTCACGAGGCCGTTGAAAAGGGACAGACAATTAACAGCAGGAGAGGAATTAGCAAAGGAGCCCCCAGAAGAAAGGCAATCCCCCTACACTACATCATCCAGCAGGTGCATTTTGGAAATGAGGTCATGCTTTCCTATCTACAGCCACATCAGTCCCCAAGCATCCTGCTGGCAGACATCCCACACCAGCCCAGCCTGTGCCAGCTCCCCCTGTGCCCCGATGCTGGTGGGCACTGCCCTCCCACTCTGCCCAGCAGGGATGGGCAAGAGTTGATGGGCAAGAGCGACATTCACATAACAGAAAAAGTGAGCAGGGGAGAGGGCAGAGTGCTTGAGAAACCTCACAAACACCCAGCTAGTGGCAGTGGGGCTATCTTCACACGCCAGGCACCAGTTGGCAAGCCCTGATTAATGAGAACAAGCCCAGCCTCCCTGGTCTCAGACAGGGTTTTCTTGTGTTGAGGTGCAATTTCCTTTTTTTTTCATCTCTGTCCATTGCAGCCACCACGGAGAAGAGCCTGGTTCCCTCTTTGCTGCACCCTCCCTCTCAAAAACTGGGGACCCCTTGGTTACAGTCTCTCCTCCAGGCTGAACAGTCCCAGGTCTCCCAGGCTCTTTCTGTATGAGAGATGCTCCAGTGTCCCACCAGTATCAAATCTGGAGGATGCACTGCCCAGGAGCCACGGTTCACCCTCCTGCTGCAGAATAAGTGTTTCCAGGCCTGGCCCCCGCCAGCTCTACCTTGCTCTCTTCATCTTTTGGCCAGGATTTAGCACTCAGTGGACAGCCTTCCCCACAGCCTGGCTCTACAGCACTGCCTCACCAGGCTCCCTACAGCTGCCCAACACCCCAGTATGCACAGGTACAGCTTGCCCCATTCCTGGGGTGTCCTGAGCCTGCAGGATGCTCAATGCCTGCAGCAAGGACAAGGAGTCCACATTCCCCAGGCTACCAAAAACCCCACTGACCTCCCCAGGCCCCATGGGAGGATTCTGGTGGGTCCTTCAGCCCCACCAAGCAGCTGTGATGGATCTCAATACCAGGAATTTGGGAACATGATCCCCCTTTCCAAAGAGCAGCCAAGCCATGGTGGCCCCTGCCCACCATGGTCGTGCACATTGTGCAACCCATGTCATGGGCAACCCTGGATCCCTGACACACACCCCTCTGTGTCCCCCTTGATGCCTCCAGCTCCCAGCTGTGGTGCAATCACCCCAGGAGCTGTTGCTCACTGAACCAAACAGCACTGCTGGATCACTCTCTGCTTCCACTCAGCTGCTGGGAGAGTCTGTGCTGAGGCAGTGCTGGGAAATGAACGCCCCAGCCACATGGGCAGGATGTGACCCACCACCCCCAGCAACTCAAATGTGTTGGTGCACCCAGAACCAGTGCCCCCTGTCTCCCCTTCACCTTCTCTCCATGCCCAGCCCTAAGTGGCCCAGTGCTGGGAAGCAGCATCACATCCCCACTCTGTCCTTGCACATCTAAAACCTGGTACAGGCAGCTGCACTGGTGGGGGGCGGGTGTCAGCGAGACCCCATCCATCCTGGAGCCTTTCAGTCCAGCGGGGACACCTGCATCTGGCAGCTGTTTCTGTCAGTGAGCACAGTGACCTTGCTGCCTCCACGCCAACGCTGCACAAAGCACCCCAGAGCAGCGTGCCCACAGCTCCAGCCTGGAGGGGAGGAGTGGGGGGATGTCACTGATGTGGAGGCTTGAGGAAGGGGGTGGGGGCATGGGCATTCAGAGTGCAGAAGCACTGGGATTGGGGGGCAACAATCAGAAGGATTCAGCAGATCTCAAAATGAACCTCACACTCCTGTCCCAGGGGCTGGACAAGAGCTTGGAGTGGGAGAAGCTGCCTGCTTCCATCACCAGAGCCTTGGGACAGCCCTGCAGTGCCATCATGGACCATGGGACACCTTTGACCATGCATTCCTGTTTGGCTAAAGGCACCACACCCCGTATTTTGTAAGTACTATCAAAATAGCTTTTTCTGAGCTACTTTGTGATATAGACACACATACACACACACACACACACCCCAGCTGCTCTCGTGCCAGTGGCTGGGAAATGTGAGTGTCATATCTAACCTCAAAGGTCCATCTGTCCAAAAACCACCACTGGGGATTGGATCTGTGGGAATGGGGCCTGCAGGGGAACTGGCACAGCCAAATTAATCCGGAGCACTGGGAAAGATGCAGGTTCCATTTTGCCACCCACCAAGCCCTGCACACGCAGTGCCTGCAGCAGCCTGTGGGATTCCAGGAGCCTACAGAACTGTCATGACCCTAAATCTCAGCCCCAGTCTGTCCCATGGGGCAGGGTCTCCCAACAAGAGTCCTCTTCTTCCAGGGGCAAGTAACGGGAGCCCAGGGGATACAAATGCAGCAATGCGGAAGGGGCTGTTTGAGTATGGGAGAGATCCTGTTCCCGAACAATGGGATAAAACCCATGTTTCACAGCCCCTTCACATGGGACTAATGCTGACACTACCACTGTGGGGTTTGCATGTTTCTATGTGCCTTCCCATGGGGCACAGGGGACCAGAACCCTCCCAGCTCTGGCTGGGTCACATCTGCCAGCAGCAAGAACCCGGTACTGATTGACACACTGGAGAAGGTAAGCTCCCCTGCCCACACCCAGCCAGCCCCTCATGCACGGCATCCCCCACCTCTGACCTTGCTTCTCATCTGCCCCGAGGTGGAAACCTTCCGGATGAGCTTGTGAGAACTGTCCTCCTGCTCGCCCTCGCTGTCGGACGATTCCTCACCACCCACCTCGGGTGAGATGGGTGCCAGCTTGTCCGAGTCCAGGGACGACACTGATTCCCGGGTCTTCCTCGAGAACAGGTCCCCAGGCACCAGTTTCTCGGCCATCTTCCAACCTGGCTTGGCTCAGAGCTCTGCAGCCTCCTATGACAGTCCTGAAAGGACAAGGACACATAGGAATGGAGGAAGAGCCCTGAAGAGGCATGCATGGCCCTGTAGGGCTCTGCCAGCTGCGAGGTGCAATCCTGGAAATCAAGGGAGATGGCACTTCCTTGCCCAGGAACGACCCTCAGCGCGGCATCCTTGCAGGCAAAGTTTTCCTTCCTTTTTTCAGTGTCCCACCTATTCCTCAGCCTACCTGGAATCCCAAGGTTGTCCCTGGCATGTGTCTGCCCCATGCTTGGGCATTGGTACATTGGCGCATAGAGAGGTGGGACCCCTTCCCGCAGCCTGCGCTATTTCCCCGTGTTGCCCGCCCCCGAGGTGCTGGGCTGCCCTGCGTGGCCGGGGACAGCGCAGGGATGTCCGTGAAAAGCAGCAGCTGGACCCCGCCATCCGTCTGGCTCCGGCAGCTGGAAGGGATGGGTGACCCTCCCGCGCCCAAGGGTCGCCAGCCCCGAGGAGGTGACGGCGGGTGGGCTGGGGTGGAGGGGGGAGCGCGGGGCTCCCGCATGCGGGGGAAGCCATCTCCCCACGGCATCTCTGCCGGCCCCGGGGGCTGCGGAGGGACCGGGGGGGCACCTACCTCGACGAGCGAGCCTGGACGGCAGCAGGGCTGCCGTGCCCGGGCCGGGGGTGGCGGGGGCACCCCACGGCGCCGTGCCGGGCCCCGCGCACCCCCCGCGGAGCGGCTCCGCCGCGCCCTCCCCCTTCCCCCGGCTGCCGGCAGCTGCGGTGCCGTCTCTCGGCGCAGCAACGAGCGCTGCGGGGAGAGGGGACGGGGAGAGCGAGGGCAGCGCTGCTGATCCCCCCCGGGGGCGTTCATTGCCTCCTCCAGCCCCAGGGCTGCGGGTGCCGGACCCCGCCGAGCATCCCGCAGCACGCCCGGGCGGGGGAGGCGGAGCGCCCCCCGCCCCGCACACACCTTGCGCGGCCCGAGCGCCGCCGCCGCTGCTGCAAGGTCGCTCCTGCTCCGGCCCCGGCCCCGGCCCGCCGTCCGCAGCCCCCCCGGCCCCGCCGGGACGTGCCTCCGCAGGCGGCCCCGGCCCTGCCCCTGCCGCAAGCCCCGGCCTGCTCGGCTCTGCTCGGCGCGGCGCGGCGAGCGCTGCTGCGCGGCGCGGGCGGCCCACGCACGGCCCCGAGCATGCGGGCACCGCGGGCACCCGCGCGCCGCCGCGCGCACCCGCGTGCGGCACCCGCGCGGGCACGGGAGAGCACGTGCACGGCACCCGCGCGGGCACGGCGGGCGCACCCGGCGGGGGCGCGCTCACGCATCGCCGCCCCGCGCAGCCCGGGCGCGGGCACGCGCACGCGCACCGCCGCCATGCACACGCGCGTGCACCCGCTCACACGTGCACGGGCGGGCGCGGCTCGGGCGTGGGCGTGCACCAAAGGATGCTCCCCTCACACAGGTACCTGCGTGCGCGTGGGAGAGCACAGGCGCCGCTGCAGTGCACCTGCGTGTGCACCAGCCGCGCGGGCAGGGCCAGCGCAGGCACAGGCAGCCCTGCCACACGCGTGCACTGCCACACGCGTGCACCGTCACGGACCACACGCACAAGCCTGCAGACCCCAGGCATGGCAAAGCGCACGCACCACATGCACGCACATGGATGCGTGTGGGCGTGGTGAGCACAGGCACCGCCACTGTGCGCGTATTTGTGCATTCCCCACATGGACAAGGGCTGGCACGGGTGAGCATTCACACATTTCTGTGCGCATAGCCACGTGCACCTCCCCCCGCAGGCACAGCTGAGCGTGTGCCATTGCCACGCAGCCCTAGGGGCACACGGTGACACACGAGGCATGGCCGAGCACACACACGGACGCCTCCGCACTTACTTTACACGCACTTCCACGTGCACACGAACATGCTGGCAGCCCAGAGAGCCACACGTGCTGAGTGCATCCCCAGCAGGGCGGGCAGCAGGATGAGGGAGAGAGCTTCTCCCCATCTGCTCTGCTATGCTCTGCTGAGATGCCCAGGTTTGCTGGCTCCAGTTCTGGGGTCTCCAGCACAAGCAGAATGTGGTGCTGGTAGAGCAGGTCAAGAGGAGACCACAGAGATGCTCCAAGGGTTGAAAACATCTACTGTGGAGACAGGCTGTGGGGTGCGGGGTTGTTCAGCCTGGAGAAGACAAGGCTCTGGGGACACCTTGAAGTAGCATTTCAATATATCAAGGGGGCTCCAAAAGGAGTGTTTTTCACAGGGCATGCTGAGACAGGACAAGGGGCAACAGTTTTAAAGTGCCGTATAGTGTGTTTGGGTCAGACGGAGGGGAAATCCTTTTTCCCGGGGTGGCGAGGCACTGGCGGGTATCCCACTGTGCGCTCGCTGCCCTCGCGCTCGCCCCGCTCACTCGCGCTCGTGCGCGCGCACTCACCCCCGTGCGCGCGCACAGCGTCGCGCGCCCCCGCACCCACCTGCGCGCGCGCGCTCCGCGCGCCACTGGCGCCGCCCAGCGGCCGCCGCCGGCCCCGCACTGCCTCCTGCGAGCGGAGGGAGGCACCGGGCACCGCCGGGCACCGCCGGGCACCGCCGGGCACCAACGGGCACCAACGGGCACTAGCGGGCACCGCCGGGCACCACCGGGCACCGCCGGGCAACACCGGGCACTAGCGGGCACCGCCGGGCAACACCGGGCAACACCGGGCACCGCCGGGCAACACCGGGCACTGCCGGGCACCGCCGGGCACTAGCGGGCACCGCCGGGCAACACCGGGCAACACCAGACACTGCCGGGCACCGCCGGGCACCACCGGGCACTAGCGGGCACCGCCGGGCAACACCAGACACTGCCGGGCACTGCCGGGCACCACCGGGCAACACCGGGCACTGCCGGGCACCGCCGGGCACTAGCCGGGCACCGCCGGGCACCAACGGGCACTAGCGGGCACCGCCGGGCACCAACGGGCACCAACGGGCACTAGCGGGCACCGCCGGGCACCACCGGGCACCAACGGGCACTAGCGGGCAACACCAGACACTGCCGGGCACCGCCGGGCACTGCCGGGCAACACCGGGCAGCACCGGGCACCACTGAGCACCGCCGGGCAACACCGGGCACCAGTCAGCACCACTGAGCACTGCCTGGTAACACCGGGCATCACCGAGCACCGCCTGGCACCGCCCGGCACCACCGGGCACCGCCGGGCACCACCGGGCACTACCCTGCCGTGCCGCCGTGAACCGGGGCACTCCGGAACACGCTCAGCAGCAGCAGCATGGAGACATCCCCCCGGGCACGGCCACTCCCTCCCCAGGGCTGCCCCAAGATCTCTGGCAGCTATGCCCGGGCAGATTGGCAGGGAAAACGCTGTATCCACCACCCAAATGCTGTGACCCCTGCATGCATCCGGGGGAAGGGTCCGGGCACTGCCCCGTGCCCCAGCTCAGCCTAGAGCACTGGGTGCAGAGCACACCCTGCCCACAGCTGTACTTCAGGTGCCCCCTGTGCCACGGGCGTTCAGCTCCCAAGAGCTTGCCAAGCCCTGGTTCATTCCAGCTGGAGCAATTACCACCTCCCCACCCCAGTGCCACTTATTGGGACACAGGGACAAACCATGCAAGACACAGCTGGGACAAATGTGCAGCTCCTGCTGCTGCTTTACTGTTAGATATACAATGGCATACAGCAACACGCAGGAGCTGGCAGCTCCTCTAGCACAGAGCCCTGTGCAGGGCTGCTGGACCCCATCATGAGAGCAGTATGGCCCCCAAGGGGTGCAGTCTTTGGTCCTAGCAATGATCCTGGGAGTGGTTGAGATGGAGGGGATGTTGAGGACCCCACTCCTGCCAGGCACCATCCCACAGTACAGCCAGGCAGGTGTGGGGTGTAGTGTTTAACAGGCTAAGGGTAGCCCAGAGCAGGGGTAGCAACACAGGGGGCTGCTGCTGGAGCACAGAGGCAGGCATGGATGCTGCCTGAACCCTGGGCTGGGTTGTCCAGCTATGGGGCACCCCAAAGTGCTACAGCCCACCCGCCTCCCCAAAACGTTCACCCCCCTGCCCAAAGCTCCTGCTGGTTGCATTAAACCCCTGTGCAAAATCAGTATGAAGGCACCTGCTCATGCCATGGAAACAGGTGGACAGTGGTGGGGGTGATATCTAAGTGCTATTTGTGCCTGTTGCAGCACAAAGGGGACAGGTACCCCATTTTGTCCTTAATGTGTTTTTTCCTCTATTAATCGCTCCTGGTGTTGAGCTAGAAGCTGGAGGTGAGGGCTGGATGAGGCCCGGTTGTCTCCATGCCCACAGCACTGGTGACAGAGAGCAGCTGCAGGCCTCAATGTCCTGGTCCCTGAATGCCATGCCCTGGGAGGGCACCATCCCAGGACACAGGGACACAGCACGTACCAGTACTCACCTCGGCACCCCGTGTCCCTCAGCCAGCAGGGAGTGGGTTAAGAGCCCGCTGCCTGGGGCCATTGTTCCTGACACAATGGGGAGGAAGAGGATGCTGGGGCTGAAATTCCTTCAGCTCCCACTGGACAGATGGACATAGCTGGACAAACAGGCATGACAGAGGGTGAGCATGATTTAACCCTTTCAGGTGCTGCGTGAATAGCAGCTGGGGGGGGATGTTTTAAGGCATGTGGTGCAGCACCAGATACAGGACAGGCACTGGTGTCCAGGAGAAGTTGGAGGGACCTTGTGGGCACAGAAAGACCCATGAAAGTGGGTAGCATCATCCATCCATCTGGTCTTGCTGAGTGGCCAGAGCCCACAACAGCTCTGTGGCACAAGCAGCCCCTGTCAGCACCTGTACTGGCAACTCCTCCCCTGCTCTGTTAATCAGAAAAATAAATAAAAGGCAGGGGCTGGACAGATGGGCAGACACAGGGAGAGCCCACAAGGGGCTGGATCTGCTTTGGCAGCAAGCTGGTATCACAGCCAGGCTCCTGGAGGGAGGCTGGGCAGGGGGCTAGCAGTCCTTGGAGGCCTGGCCAAGGCTCTCACGCAGGCACCGGAGCTGCTCCTGGCCCAGCTTGATCTTCTCTTCCAGCTCCCGCTGCTCAGCAATGAGGGCAGACTTCATCTTGACGAAGTGCTGGTAGTCCTGGAGGTGCTCGGCGGGCAGGTACCGCGCCACCATGGCTCCCACTGCCTCCTCCCGCCGCCCCACGTGCTCCTTCAGCTCTTTGGCGTCCTCCAGCTGTGCCACCAGCAGCCGCTGCTTCTCCCGCAGGGCCAGCTGTGGGCAAGACAGCTGGCGTTGGCAGGGCATCCCGCTGCCCAAACCCTCCTGGGTGAGGCTCCCCTCTCCCACGCCTACCTTGTCCTCAGCAGGGGCGTGCGGCCCCAGGCTGCCCAGGGCAGTTTCCACCCGGGCCAGGCGCCCCGACAGGGAGAGCAGGAGGTTGACCACCTTGTCCAGGTCGCCCACGAAGAGGCGGTACTTGTCGAACTCCCCTGGGGTGCAGAGGGCTTGCAGGCGGGCAGCCACGTCCTCGCCCAGTGCCCCGTTGGCGCTGATGTCCTCCTGCAGCCCCCGCTGTGCCTCCTGCAGCACCACCAGCTTGCGGCTCAGGCTCTCGATCAGCTGCAGCTGCCAGAGCAAAGGGGTCAGGGGTAGCTGGGACCACTCCCACGGGCTCAGGGGACTGGCACAGAGCTGTAGGGGTGCTGTGCTGGGACTCACAGTACACAAGAACCTTGCAGTAACCCTGGTTCTGAGCTACTGGCAATTCCCAGTCCCCACAGGAATCTGTCAGTGGCTCAGACTCCATGTGCACCTAATGGATGGCCCCGGTCCCTGTGGGCATGTGGGAACATCCCAGTCCCTGCACACATCAAGCATCTGGAGATGCTGCTGGTCCCCACAAGCACCTGGTGAGACTCCCAGGTCCTGCCAGCACCTGACAACGCCCCTGGTCCTTGCAGACATCTGGTAATGTCCCAGCCCCATGTGAGTATACAGCAATGCTCCTGGTCCCCACAAGCATCCAGCAATGACCCCCATGCCCCTGAGTGCCTGGTGATGTCCTCCCAGGAGCAACCAATGACGCCTGAGTCTCTGTGAGCATCCAGAAATGCCCCATCTCCCATAAGCACCTGGCCAGGGCAGTGGGGAACTACAAGGAACTTGTCCCCAGCAGTGTCTGTACCTTCTTTTCCACCAGCTCATGGTCCACCTCCTCCTCCTCCTCCTCCTCATCCTCTGAGCTCCCCTCCACCACCTCGGGCAGAGCCTTTACTTTGTTGAGTGGTTCAGCTTTGCCCACTGCAACACCATAGTGCACTGGGAAGGAACTGGAGCTGGCAGCACTCCTGGGAGGCGGCGAGATGGGCTCAAAACCTTGTCTGGGGAGAGAGATACAGCAATAAGCACTGGGGATGTCAGCCTGCCCTTGGCATGGGACCCGGTGCCATGCCAGCCCTACCTGTCCTGTGCCAGAGCCTCCAGGTGCCAATCCTGCTGGAGACACTTCCGCCAGGCCTGTCGCTCCCCTGCCACCAGCAGCTCATCCATCACCTCAGCGGCGGTGCCAGGGGAAGCCAAGGGGGCCAGGACACTGGCCAGGGAACGGTCCCTGACAGTCATGTCCCACAGCCGCTCCTCGGAGTCCACGCGGCGGGGCTGGGGCCAGCTGCCCTGGCAGCTCACCTCCTCCATTGCCCCAGAACCGGGCTTGAGTGCCTCTGGCAGGGCAGGACCACAATGCAGGGGCAGAGAACACTCACCCACCCCGTGGGGACTGGCACAGCTCTGCTCCTGGTTCTGGATGAGCCTTTGGGGCTGCTCCTCCATCTCCCAGGACTGCTTCATCTTTGACTGCTTCTCTGCAGCTCCTGACACCCTGCCAACACCAACCCAGGGCATGTCAGCTTCCCTGCCCACCCCTGGGGGCAGGCACAGTCAGGGCCATGCCACGGAAAGAGGTCAGGGACACCCCACAAAAAACCTCCACAGAGTGCTCCAAGGGGTGATGCAAGGTACAAGGGCCCACAAAAGCCCCCTCATGTGTCCCAGCTGTTCCTGCTTTCTCACTCCCACTCCCATGCCATGGCACCACTTGCCTGCAAATCTCAGTGTTGGCAGCATCGGGCCCAGGAGTCCTGCGGAGCGATCTGGGGGGCTCCGGTCGGGGCCAGGCGCCTGGTGGAGCAGGGGGGCGAGCAGTGTGCCCCCAGGACTGGCCTTTCTGCTCCCCGCTGAGGCTCTGTGACCGCTCCCTCACTGCCTCGGCGATGCTGCGGATCGGCAGCGGGGCAGCAGAGGAGGCAGAGCCGTGCCCAGCACCATCTGGCGGGTGCTGGGACGCCCTGCGCTGCCGGTACTTCTCCCAGTTGGGCGGAGGTGGGCGGGGAGGTGGGGGGCCCTTCTTTTTGGGAATGCTGGGAGGGTCCAGCTTGGCACGGAAAAGGTCCTGCTGGTCACGGCCCCAGGGGCTGGCAGGCTCCAGGTTGAGGTGGCTCTCAGAGAAGGCTCTGCCCCGCAGCGGGCGGTGCAGCGGATCCAGGGGGCTCTCAGGGGGGTGGGCCAGGCGGTCGCTGTCCCACAAGAGGTCATGCGTGGATGTGGCCCGGTAGCAGGGTGGCCACTCTGGCTCGGTGCTCTCGAGGCAGGTGCGGAATGGGCCGAGCCTTGGGAAACCCAGTGGGTAGAGGGAGAGCTCACTAGGAAGAGAAGGAGGCACCCGTCCTCCCACACACAGTCACCCATCTGGCAGTTCAGAGCCATTACATGCCCTGCCTCATCTTCCCCAGCTACTCATCCACTCACACTGGCGGCAGAAGCCCAGGCTCATCCAGTGGGCACCGCCCCCTGGAGATGACCCCAGACCCCTTGGAGAAGGGTGAGGAGGAACCACCTTTGCTGTGGACACTTCCTCACACCCCCCTGTCCTGCGTGCCCCCCTCCTGCCTCGAAGGGCACCACACCAAGGATGGCCACGGCAGTACGGGAGGCACTTTGTACGTCCCCAATCAAAATCATGGCAGGCCCCACATCCCCCTGGTGGAGACCCCCACTGAGTGACACACACATTCCAGCACCCTGGCACCTGGCATGGGCTCACCTGACGGACTGGCTGACTTTCCTGGTTATTGCAGGTGGCTCCCACTCATCCTGAGGAAATTCCTGTGTGTGGGGGAAGGCAGTGTGAAATCCCTCCCCCAGCACCTCTGTCCCATCCCCATGCAGGCACAGAAGGCATGCAGGAGTCTGCAGGGCCAGTGGGGGCACAGTACCCTGCACCCCAGCCCAGGGGTGAAAGGGAATGTCAGCACTGCAGCCCAGCACAGTCTCGCAGGGTGACAGGGCGTTACTCACCGGGACAAAAGCTCTCCGGGGGGGCCAGGCATCACTCTCCTCTCGCCCAGGATGGGGGGCCGGGCAGCAGCAGTCAGGGCAGCGCACCCAGGGCACAGGGTGACAGCGGCAGGCGTGGCCACGGGGCAGCGGCGGCGGGCAGGGCTCCCCTCCACAGTAGTGGCAGGGCTCAGGGCGCAGGGGAACCCCATAGGGGTAGGAGAAGCCCCGCAGGTAATCCAGCTCCCCTGGCCTCCCCAGTGGCTTGTAACAGTGGGGCTGCTCCCGGCAGCACTCAGCATAGGGGCCAGCAGAGCCAGGGCGGCTGGGAGAGGCGGGGCTGTAGGGCTGGTCCACAGAGAGGCGGCGGACATCCCGGTGCTCAGGGCCAGGGGGCTGGAAGGCGCCGGGATCACCCGCCGGCGGCTTGCTGTGCCGGGGTGCTGCCGGGCGGCTGCTCTCCTCAAAGAACCGGCGGCGGTCGGCGAAGGGCAGCAGGACCGCTTCGTCGCTGGCCCGTGGTGGGGAGCTGCAGGCCCCCGGGCCTTGGCTGTAGCCCTCCAGTTCGCTGGGGCTGGGCGAGCGCTGCGGCTGCAGCTTGCTCTCCGGGGACCAGCGCCAGCGGCCCCTGGCCATTGGCACCACCCGCGCAGGGGATGGGGGCCCTTTGGAGGGTGGCACTGGGTCAGGGGTGGGCATACCCCGGTCTGCAGAGCGGCCAGCATTCCTGCTGTCCTCACTGGGTGCGGGGCTGAGACGCTCAGGCAGGGCAGGGGGCTGCTCTGCCGGTACACTGCCCTCGGGGGGCTCCTCAGTCTCCTCCACTGGCTCCTCACCAGGCGGAGGAGCGCCAGGACCGCGGCTCTTCTGCAGCTGGGCCTTGCGCCGCTGGATCTCGTTGCGCAGGCTGGTGGCGAAGCGGTCGCTGCGGCGGCGCATCTGGGCAGAGCGGTGGGGAGGACCCCCAGCCCGCCGCGCCCCTCCCCGGCTCTCCTCCTCCACCGGCCCCTCGGTGCTGAGTGCTGGGCTGGCCCCCTGGCCATCCTGCCCGCAGGCTTGCTGCAGCTCGGGGCAGCAGCGGCAGGGCGGTGGGCGGCGGCAGGGCTCTGGGCAGTGCGGGGGGTCCGGGGCAGCCCCTGTGGCTCCCCCTCGGCTGCCCTCAGGATGCAGCGGGGACAGGGTCCAGCGCTGCCCACTGGGGGCTGGTGAGGCTCGCCCACTGCTGGTGCCCAGCTGGAGGGAGCGGAGCTGGGAGGCCAGCAGCTGCTCGGGAGCGCTGTGACGGTGTGACATGTGGCCCTTGACAGGGGACAGCAATGGGTTGTCACCTGCTGTCATGGCATCAGGCACCCGGCGCACGCTCTCATCCAGGTATGGCTGGTTGTCAGACTCCATGCTCTCCCCCAGGAGTGGCTCAGCTGGGCATTGGTCCGGGTGGGAGCTCAGCATGTAATACTGGTCAGCAGAGAGACGGTCCTTCGTGGGGTATGGTGCCAGTGTCCTCCTGCCCACGACTTCCGCCTCCCCATCCCGCTGGCAGAGGAAGGTGTCAGAGATCCACCGGCCCTTGGCATGCAGCATGTCCACTGACACTGACGCCTGGCGCCTGTCCCCTCTGCCAGCTGGGGCTGCCCGCAGGCTGTCCCTCCTGACAGGGGGCTGGGGGGGCACAGGTGCCCGCCAGACCTCAGGGTGCCAGCTGGCAGACGGCTCAGCCCCTGTGCTCAGGTAGCGCCTGTCAGGGGCTTTGCAGGGGCCTTGGAGGCTGGAGTCGACGGAAACGGCTTCTTCAGGACGGAGAGAGAGGGCACAGTCAGAGGCGATGGAGCTGGCAGAGAAGGAGCTGTAGGCCGAGTCCCGCTTGCTGTGGTACATGCCCTGGTCAACGGGTGAGGGGTCTCCTTCATAGCAGGCCTGGCTGGGATGGTCCAGGCTCTCCATGCTCCCGATGGAGCTGCTCCGGTCAGTGCTGCAGTGCCAGGACAGTGGGTTCCACTGCAGGGACAGCTTGCTGCTGCCTGGCCCTACGCCAGTGTTACAGGCACCCGCTGCCCCCCACCCAGCTCCACATATACACTGTCCCTGGGACAACAGAGCACAAGGAAGCACTGCCCCAACCTGCCCTTCACCCCTAGGCTGGGGCCACCACCAAGGTTGCCCGGCACTGGCAAGTGCAGCAGGCACAGGCAACACAGGGTGTGTGTGAGTGATTCCAGCCACTCGAGACCTCCCAGCTCTGGCAGCACGGGCAGTGGGACTAAGCAGCTCCTGGCTGTCTCCAGCAGAGCCACCGCCCCTTCCTGCCCGGAGCCGGGAGTAAACAGCCAGGGGAAAGGGTAGTGCAGGATGAGGAGGAATGCCCGACAGTAGTGTGTGCCAGCACCTATGCCACCCCCGCTGCCACAACCCAAGAGCGTGTCCTGTCTGCCCCCTCCCCTCGCACAGTCTCATAAGTGGCCCCAGAGTCTCACCTGACATCACACCCCGAGGGCCAGGAGAGGCTGAAGGCATCAGCCGGGCAGTGCATGGTGGGGACGTCTGGGCGGCTTTCGGCAAGTTTGGCCACGTGCCAGGAATGGGGCCGGAGGACGGGCACGCTCCTCCTGCCAAGAGCAACAGCGGGAAAGGACAAGAATGGGGAGGAAGCCAGGCCAAGGAACCGGGGCTGAAGTCACTTCCTACGGGGCTTCCTGTCTCCCCCAGGCCAGCGCCTGCCCAAAGGGGATGGCAGTGAGGAGGGTCCAGCCCTGCAAGCAGCCGGCCCTGGGCAAGGGGATCCCAGAGCTCGCCCAGCTGGCCAGAGCTCCCCAGACTGCGGCATCCCAGTTCCCATATCAACAGGGGGCCGAGGACACGGCCCCTGCACAGCCCACAGGCAATGGCGCCTGAGCGGGGCAAGTGTCCCTGCTGGGACTGGACCGGCTGCACCAAGGGACACTGGAGCCACATCTGTCTCCACCGCAAGCCTGACCTTCCCCCTTGTTCCTTTGTCCTTCAGCATCTGCAGCAAGCACCAGCCACATCATGTCTCTGGGACGGTCCTGTGCTGGCCCCTGTCCCACCCCTGACAGCATCCCTCAGCACACGCCACTGCATAGACGTGGTCAGAAGCCACCTCCTGTGCCTCCCAACTGCCCAGTGCTGCCATAGCATCTACTGACTAGACAAGAGTGGCAAGCTGTGAGATCAGCACACGCACTTCCCAGAACCCCCAAACTCACCATGGATGATTTTGAGCCCCAGCGCAGTCCCGTGGGACCCCTGCCCCTTGGGCAGTGCCCTTGCGCCGTCCCTGCCCCTGAGTGCTGCTGGAGCTGGAGTCAGTCAGGATGCAGCCAGGGAATGGATGCAGTTGAAGGGGTTGGGGGGGAAGGGACTGCAAGGCCCAGCCCTGCCTCTCCTTCCTTTCCCAGGCAAGCAGGCAGGCAGGAAGGGAGAGGAGCGGCCACACTCAGGATACCGCCCAGCGAGGGGGTGGCGAGCCCGACGCACTGCCCCGACTCTGCAGGCTGGGGAACCCCCACTCAGCGGGAGCGCTGACAGCGCTGCTCCCCACCCTGTCCCAGCAAGGGGCACGTCCAAGCTGGAGACAAGGGCACCTCCAGCTTCCTGCCAGGCCCCCAAGCAGGTAAAGCCCCACCGGCCCTCCCTGCATCCCTCCACAGCACTGCCAACCTGCGAACGACCATCTTCAGAGTGCGGTAGGAGCCCTTGATGAGGATCAGGGCCTCCTGGCGGGATCCGTACAGCGGCGTCCCGCTGATGTTCACCAGCTCGTCACCTGGCTGCAGCCGGCGAGACAGGGCAGCCTTGCCCCCATCCTCCACCTGGGTGACAGAGAGGGGTGTCAAGGGGGGCACGGCCCAAAGAATATCCCAGGGGATGTTCTACAGCGTGTCAGAGGAGAAAGAGGCTTCGGAGAAGGTGCCTGAGCCCCAGGCACCACAGAGGGATCTGCGGGGCCAGGCTCTCCCCCTTCTCTGGTCACATGAATTTCTGAGCAAGGGAATCGGGAGGGGGGAGAAAGAAAAATGTCCCATCCCAGCAGATTCCCCTGCAGGCACAGGCAGCACAAGGGCCCTTTGTCCCATGTGGATGCCAGCCCCCTGCACTGCTTCCAACCCCACATTGAGCCTGTCTGGGCACCCGTGGTGATTTTGATGCCCAGAGGATGCCATCTCACCCTATGTACCCACAGGAGACGACAGTAGGGTAAGTACTGAACCCTGGCACCTCCCTGACACTCGTGGCCAAAATGAACCTGGCACCCCGTACTGCTGTGCTTAGAGGAAGTAGGGCCCTGGTGCTGCCAGCACCCCGGCCCATGCCCTCTGGCCTTGCTGGTAGGTGCAGTCCTGGCAGCCCTAGGAAAAGCAGTGCCCAGCTGCACTAGGCAGACTGCCAACGCTACTCTCTGTCCATCCTGCACTGCAATGGCCAGAGATCCCCAAGTCCACATCACAGGGCTGGCATGGCAAGCGACTGGAGCTGCTGCTGCAAGGTGGCAGTGGCACAAGGCACGCAGGTGCATGGGGCAGGACCTGGGGTGCTCCATGCCCAGCATGGATGTGGCAACACCCTATAGGGGTAGGGCAGAGCTAACATGGTGCCACGCTGGGGCTCCTGCACCCACCCAGGCCTGGCCAAGGAAAAAGCTCTGCTCACAGCGCCTGCAGGGCCAGCCAGGGCAGCAGCCAGGCCCCAGTGCCAGGGAGCACACATGGCTTCCTAGCAGATCAGTCACTGTGCATGTGCCCCCAGGCATCACTTCCCAGCCCTAATGCCAGGCAGGGCTCAGGGGGCATTCCACTACCACTGGACAAAATGTCACCTTAGGAGGGAGGAAGGCAGGGGGCAGCCAAGCGTCCTGCCCAGTGCACCACTGCCCCATGGCCCTGCCTGGCACAGCTGTGCCCAGAACCGACAGCTCTCCCATTTTTTCAGGGATCTTAGTACTGCAATGCCATGCCCAGGCTGGGCACCGTCTGTGAGGGCTCCCAGTCGCACCAGGCAGTCGGTGGAGCACCTGGGTTCACCCTCTGCCACGCTGCTGCCCACCACTGGGCACTAGCAGAGCATGCAAGGCAAGCTGCACCCGCACCTCGGTCCTCATGCCGAGCGACATGCCCACCCAGTCCTGCCTGCCATGGGGGTGAGTCAGTGGTGAAAGGTCTCCCCAGTGCTGCAGGACACCACCAGGTCTGCACCCATGTCTGGGCCATCACATGCATCAGGATGGACAGGCTCAGTCCTGGCATCACTCACCAGGAGCTAAATTTGGCACAAACAGCCCTTTGTTCTGCCTTTGCTGCCAGTGAACTCAGCACTGGCAGCCAAATCCCACTGCCTGGTGCCCTGCCTGGCTGAGCCAGCCCAGGACACTTCCCTAACATCATCCCTCCAGTTCACTCTGGGCCCTAATGGTGGGCACCAGATGGCTCACAGGAATGTCTATCTCAGGAGAAACCTGCCTTCGGAGTTACAACCAGAACAGCGGCAGAGCTGCGCCCACCCTGCCCCACACCAACCTCCCTCCTTGCCCCCGGCGCGCTCGGGGAAGCCTGCGCCGGAGAGCGTTCGAAGCGCCATGGAACGCTTAAGAGCGGGTGTGAGCAGCGCCGTGGGACTCTGCCACAGGAAGGGATCCCGCCCGGAGTGGGCTCAGAGGCCGGGCTCTGTCACCGAGTGCGGGGACGCCCTTCCCCTTCGGGGCCCGCGCCCGCCGGGCGGCAGGCGGGGCCGGCCGCTCTCCGCGCACACCTCGGCCGGCCGCAGCGGCGGAGCGCTGGTCCCGGGGGACCCTCCCCTGCATGCACAGAGCGCTGGAACAAGCCCCTTTTGTCTGCCGAGCACACGCGGTGGCGGCGTGTCCGTGGGAGCGCGGGGGCCGACACCCCGCGGCCCGCAAGCCAACCCCCTCCTCAAAAGTGGCGAGGAACATCGCCGGGACCTCCCACCCCCTCCCCCGGCAACCGGCGGAGGCACGGGAAGCCGCCAGCCCGGAGGCCGGCAGCGAGTCGGGGCGCGGGCAGCACTGCCTCGGCTCCCGCCCGGCTCCCCGCCCGCCGGCGGTGCCACCTCAGGCCGCGGCACTGGGACCGGAGCCACTTTTCCAGCTCCCCCAGCCAGACCGCGCTGCCCGCGTCCCGCCGAGGGCGTGGAGCAGCCCGGGGGCGCAGTCAGCCCGGCTCGAGGCGGCGGGCAGCCCCGGGGCCGCCAGCCCGGCCCGCCGCACCCCGGCTCAGCAGGACGGTGACATCGGGCGGGCCGGCGGCCAAATCGTCCGGCGACAGAGCCTTGTCCGGGCTGCGTGCAGGGGTGGCTATTGGAGTTCCCCTGGCCGCTGCCCGGCTCCCTGCGGGTCTCCCCGCGAGTCTCCCTGCGGGGCGATGCGCTGGCGGGGGCCGCGGGAGTCGGTGACCCTCTGTGTGGCGAGACGCCGCGACCGCAGGGGTCACCCTCCGCACCGGCTCCCGGCGGAGGCCGAGCTCCGCTCCGCATCGCAACCCGGCGCCGACGCCGACCCGGGCACGGTCCTGCCCCGCGTTCCAGGGGTGCCGGGCCATGACGGGACGGACTCTGGCTCCCCCACGGTGGCCCTAAACGGCCCCGCAGAGCCCGGCGCCTGGGGCGCCCGCGGGCGCGGCACCGACGGACGGGCGCACGGGAGACTGACCTCCCCCGGCTACGGCCCGCGGGACGGGCACCGGGAAAGACGCGCAGGGGAATGTGGGGGCCGCCCCCGACGCCAGCCCAACGGATGTGCCAGAGGAATTTCTTCCTGCCGCCGGGCCCGAGCTGTCCCTCCGCCCCTCTCGCTCTCACTCTTCCCCGCGGCTCTAAGTGGAGGGTCGCGGGGATCGTGTGCGAGTGGCCGCCGCCGTCCCGCCGCGCCAGGACACGAGACCCCGCGGCCGGGGCTCCCCGCACCCCCGACGCCGCCGCGCCCCGCGTGTCCCCCCACGTCCCGCGCCCAGCACGGGCGGGAGGCCCCTGGCGGGGGGATGCCGCGGAGCCCCCGCGGGGCTGTGCCAGCCGTGCCTACCTTGGAGACGATGAGGGGCTCGCCGTGCTCCAGCCCGCCGCGCAGCGTGAAGCCCCAGGGCGCGCCCCCCTGCAGCTGCACATGCACGTACTGGGGGGCGCCGGGCCGGCCCTCGGCCCGCTCCATGGCGGCTGCAGCTACAGCCCCATCCCGGCCCGGCCCCGAGCTGTGGAGGAAATGACACCCCCGCCCGCCCGGGCTGAGCGGCGCGGGGCGAGTGCGGGGCGGGGCCGGCCCGCACCGGGACTGCTCCTCCGCCGCCAATGAGGCGCGGGGGGACGGCGGCGGCCGGCTCGGCTCGGCACGGCACGGCTCGTGGCATGGCTCTGCACACAATGGCACAGCAGAGCACCTTTCTGTTCAGTAGCTTGGCATGCTATCCTTTATCCCAGGGACCTAAAGTGAGCTGCTTGGCTCAGCTTGGTACAGCCCAGCCAACGTATTTCAATTCAGTCCAGCTCAGCCCAGCATGGCATGCTATGGAAGGCTGGCAGACCTCAGTGCAGCACGACGCAGCACAGCTCAGCTCAGCGTGGGATGGCAGGGGGGCCAGCACGGGTTAACTGGCCCAGCATGGCTCAGCCTGGCATGCCTCAGTGCAGTTCAGCTGGGTTGGCACATTCTGGCTTGGCTCAGCTCAGCTCAACATGACACAGGGCTGGCAAAGTTAAGTTTGGTACAGCGCAGAACAACTAGGGGCCTCATCTGGCTTAGCTCCACTTGGCCTGGCCCAGTTTTGTTCAGTGCAGTTCAACTTGGTTGACTTGGACAAGCAGGGCTGGCACAGTTCAGCTCAGCAGCAGAGCCTGGCCTAGCTTGACTTAGCTTAACCATGCAGAGTTCAGCCCTATTCACACCAATAAGGCTTGCTCGGCACAGCTTAGCCTAGCATGGTGGCAGTTCGACAGCACTTACGAAGGTGTGAGGGGGTGGCAGTAGAGTGATGCAGCCCCCTCCAGCTCCCCACCGTGCAGTCACACTGGCGCCCCAATCATCCACATGCTGCTGGCTCCTGTCTGACCTACCCATGCCAGCCCCACCCTGTCCATACCCTGCCGAGCACCTTAGGGCACGTGTGGCAGTTTGGCCGTTCTTCACCTTTGTCTTTTTCCTGCCAGGCCCAGGAGAGGCAGCTGTGATGCTTGGGGGAAATTGAGGCAGGGGGAGGAGGTGGTGGATGGCAGCTGGGAGTGGTGGGAATGGATCGGCACGGATTCCCGGGGGAGCCCGAGAGTCCTGCTCCTCCCCTTCCCGCCTGGGGCCACGACTCTTACTCATCTCCTTCCCAGACAACACAGCCGGCCTGGAAAGCTCTGCTCTGCAAGCAGCGCCTGCGGCCCCTGGTTGCCTGCCACGGCCCGGGAGGGTTGGCTTGCATTGTCAGGCTGGTGAGCCACTCTAGGCTTGTTCATTCCCAGAGCTAGAAGGGTCTTAAGCTTTTCTTGGTAGTCCCTGTCCACGAACACCTGCCTTGAACTCTGCCTGCTCCCTGTGCAGCCCAGCTGCAGGCAGCCCAGTACAGCCGGAGTGTCGCAGGATGGAGTAGTAGGTACCTGGGCTATTTGTAGTGCTGGAGCCCACCCAGGAGAGATGCACGGTCCCCTCCCCATACAGCCTTGACATATCCACCACTGACATGTCCACCCCCCGACCCAAATCTGCTCTCCCCCATGGACATCCCACCTGCCTTGTCATGCTCCCCACTCATGCTGCCATGCCCGGACTTTTCCCAACCTTCACTGCCCCTTTCCCAAATGAGTAACCAGGGCTGCCAAGCCAGGCGAGAGGGCTCCTGTGCCCTGGCTCATCACGTGGCCCTGCTGCCCGTTCAGCACCACACACACCCCCACACAGCCCTCCCAGCCCTTAGCACTGTGCCCAGCTGGCACCAGGAAGGGTGCACAGCAGACACCAGCACAACCTCCCCAGCTCTTGCCATATCCCTATGCCTGTCAGTGATTCCCAGCCAGCGTGCTCACCCCCTGGCTGCTTCCATCCCAGGAGAGCAGCAGTGTAGTGTGGGTCTGGGCACAACACCAGGGGCTCTGGAGGTGGCACTGGCTGCATCTGCCCACACCGCACTCTCTAAAAGTGGGCATTCTGATGGTGATGGCAGGGTGATGCCTACAGTGGGATACTGCTGGCTTGCCCAAACATACTTAGCACTGCTGGGCTCAGGGTCACTCTGCTCACCCATGTGCCTTATTGCCAGCTGGGTAGAGTGAGGCACTGGGAAGCCTGGCTGTGCTGCGTGGTAGTTGGGGAGCAGAACCCCAAGCTTTGTGCCTGCTAAGGGCAGTGCAGACCAGCTTGCAGCAATGGGCACAAAAGTGCTGAGCCACTGCTGGAGAGTCAGTACAGAGTGGAGGGACCTGGAGGAATTCTCACTGCATGAAATCACCCTTTCAGTCTCTGTCTGGCCCCATTCCCCTGGGACTCAGGGAGCTGCTGCCTCTTTAACACCTGATTGAGTCCATGCCTTTAAAATGAGGCTGGGCAGGAACCTCCTACCCTGTAGGAGGAGGCTGAGCCAGGAGCAGGTGGGCTGAGTAAGTTGGTTCTCCCTCCCCACTCCCCTACCCCAGCACCTTTACAGCCCCCTTAGCCAGGCTCTGCCAGGCTAGCTTTGCTCCTGGTCTGGGTTTTAGTCAGGAATTTGTACCCCTTTTTGGATATATAATATATAACACCTTTCTGTTTGTGTGCCAAGCTGAAGCAGCTGGTGTGGTTGTCCTGTTTTGATAGGAGCTGGAAGCACCCTGGGATCATTTTGCTGGTGCCCACAGTCAGCTCTGCCTCTCAAGTGGGGAGAAGCATGACTGCAGGTTCTCCCTAATTCTTCTGCTGGCCAGCCCCACCTTGTCCCACTTACCTGCTCCCTCCCCAAACACACACTCACCTATCATGGCTATGCCCAGCCCTTTCACCAGCCTCCTCCTCCTCCTTGTTGTGCCCCTTTCCCAGGCTGCAAATCAGTCCCCACTGCCCCTTGGTTCCCTGCCTGCTGCCCCCACCCTGCCCCTCCTGCAGGCCCTGCAAAGGCAGGCTCCAGGCAGCCCAGGCTGGAAAATGGGGCCAGCCAGTGGGCAGCCCCTGCGCTACATGCTGAACCTGTACCGGCGTGCTGCTGACCGCGAAGGCCGGCCCCGCCGCAGCCGCAGCCTGGGCACCAACACCATCCGCCTGGTCCAGGCCAGCTCCCACGGGGGTCAGCCCTGGGCAGGTAAGGAACTGGTGGGCACTAAGGATGGTATGGGGCCTTAGCAGAACTAGCTCTGAAGGTGAGGTTTCTTGTCTTCTTCCTTTCCCCTCTTTACATTGTCCTGGCTAAGGTTGCTCTTGGCCATGGGGTTCCACTTGGCAGGAGTCAAGACTCTGCCCCTGGGGTGAGATGGACAAACGCATTGCTGACCTATGTGTGCCCTTTTCTCCTTCCCACCCTGCCTGATGCTGTGCCAGGCTAGTGGTGTTGGTGCAGAGGATGGGAAATGTTACAGACTCTCTTTGCCCTTCATGCCACCAGCAAGCCTTGGCTCATGGCTTCTGTTCTGTTCTGCAACTTCTGCCTCGTGCTGAGGCAGATGGCTGCCACAGGCTCTGCCGTGCTGTGTGGGGCTGTGGCAGCAGTATGAGAGAAAGGGATGTTGCACAGTGCCTCCTGCACTATGCTAAGGGAGTACTGGTCACTGCTTCCTTGCAGGTCGGTGGTACTTGCAGGCTCTCACCTACCACCTGGAGGGCCAGCCAGAGGCCGAGCACCTCCTCAGAGCCACTGTAGTCTACCTGCCAAGTCTGTCACTGGCCCACGGTCGCCTCCTCTGTGCTCTGGAGCTGGAAGTGGCCAGCAAAGCACCCAGGTTGCTGCTCAGCCCTACTGCCCATACCCGCCGTGGCTGGGCCGAAGTTGACATCACCTCTCACCTGGTGCTGGGGAACAGCAGTGTGGGGAGCCTGGCATTGCGGCACGTCTGCGTGCGTGCTGGCCGAGCAGGAGGCCATGATGTCCCAGTGGCCCCTGGCCACCCTTTCCTTCTTCTCTACCTTAATGATACCCAGGCAGGGTTGGCACCCCCGGCAGCAGAGCCTCACCGACACCGACGTGATACAGCGACATTGGCTCACGACCTGCCCAACTACCTGCGGGAGCAGGGAGAGGAGAAGAGTGACTGTTCCCTCCGCCCCTTCCCTGTCAGTTTTGCACAGCTGGGCTGGGACCACTGGATCATCGCTCCGCACCGCTATAACCCACGCTACTGCAAGGGCACCTGTCCCCACCTGCTCCGCTATGACTACCACGCCCCCAACCATGCTGTGGTGCAGAGCTTTGTTCATCAGCTTGTGGATGCCAACGTGCCCCGGCCCTCCTGTGTGCCCTACCGCTACAGCCCCATCAGTGTCCTCATGATTGAGCGCAATGGAGGCATACTGTACAAGGAGTACGAGAATATGATTGCAGAGTCCTGCACTTGCCGGTAATTTCCACTGCCCCAGCACATCACCCCTGGGCTCTGCCTCTTCCTGCAGATCTGGACTTTAGGGTTTATCTTGCTCTGCCTGGGGCTCACTCGGCTCATCTCCCCTCCCCATGCTGCGCTGCTCAGTGGGGAAGTTTTACAATGACAGTTTTATGTAAATTGTGGATTTTTAAAGGCAGGAACCTGTGCTGGGGTGGTTGCCCCATGGCATCTGTCCTTCCTGCAGCCCCCATGGCAGCTGCCTGGTTTTGGTGGGCAGGGGGGCTTGGCCTGATGCTCTCAGAGATGAGCTGTGTCCCTAAACTGGAGTATGAAGCTCTTAGGAAGTGGTTGGGAGTCTCCCGGAGGAGCCAGGGCAGGGAGGTTAAGAATTCCAGGAGTCTCTGTGCTTTGCATTTGACACATTGGTGGTGTCAGGATCTGATGTGACCCTGCCTGTGGCATTCCTTCCCAACTCACATGCACCCTATCCCTATCTAGCCTCAACTGCAGAGGCATCTCACCAGGCTAAGAATTTGGGCTGGAGGGAGGAAGCTTCTCTCCTCCCCTGTGGTTCTACTCTGGAAGGGCTATGAAAAACTGGAGGGACCTGAGCTGCCATCTCTGCTTCCAGTGCTAGAGGCCAAGGCAGCTGCCTGTGCTGTGCACTGCCTGCTGTTTCCTCTGACACACTTGTTCTTCAGCTCCTTGGTTTGCCCTCTGGCAGGGTTCAGGTCTCATTCTATCCCAGAGGTTAGATTCCAGATTAGATTGCAGATGTCTCTCTACCTTCTTGCACTCTTGCTGTCACACAGGCCTTGGGCTCTGCTGGGCTCCTGGCATGTCCCTGTTCCCAGAAGGGTCAGTCCCGCTTTCAGCACCCCTGCTGCCTGACTTTCCTCTATTTATTGCTTAATTGTGAATAAATAAACTGTTTGATTTTGCTAAAGACCATCTTGGCCTGTTCTTGCACTGTCTCTGGGCTGCAGCAGGTGCCCCCTGGGATAGGCTGCCATAGGCTGTATCTGTGTGCAACTGCCCTTGTGCTTTCACTGGGGCGGGACGGAGAGGGGCGGGACGGGACGGGAGCGGGAGGGGCGGGACGGAGAGGGGAGGGGCGGGACGGAGAGGGGCGGGGCGGGACGGGGCGGGGGCTCTCAGTGGACCCGTGCTGACCTGCCAGTGCCGGTTCTGGTCCTGCTGCCGCCGTCATGAGGAGCCGGAGCAACTCGGGCGTTCGTCTGGACGGCTACGGGCGCCTGGTGCAGCAGACGATCCTCCGCCACCAGGTGCGGACCCTGCCCGGCAATGGGGAGCAGGCCCGGGGCCCCGGCGCGCCCAGCTGGCCCGGGGAGTTCCGTGTGAACGGTGTGTCCCCTCCGCAGGACGCGGTGACGGGGCTGCTCCCCGCCAGCGCCGACTACCAGGACGCCTGGGTCCGGGACAATGTGTACAGCATCCTGGCGGTGTGGGGCCTTGGCCTGGCCTACCGCAAGAATGCTGACCGCGACGAGGACAAGGCCAAGGCCTACGAGCTGGAGCAGGTAGGAGGGCGCAGGAGCCGGGGCGGGGCTGGCGTCACTCGAGGGCGGCCGGCACCCCGGTCCCGCCAGCTTTCGGCGCAGCTGGGTCAGGGGCCCAAAGGCAGTGCCGTGAGGGTGAGGACACGGCTGTCCTCCGACGCCGAAGGCAATAGGAATGGATGTCACAGTCTGCTCTTCCTAGACCACACTGGAGCCCAACCAGAGGGTCTGGACCTCTGGCTCTGGGGTGGTAGGGGGCCACAGCCCTTTACTCAAGGGCTGGGGAGCCATGTCCTGCAGCCATGCCCTCTGTCCCGCTGCATAGCATAGCAGCCTGGCCTTGCTGGCAGACCAAGAAGTCTTCCCTCTGCTGTCACCCAGGGGCTGTGAAAATGTGAGCAGGGACTCTGATTACAGACGCTGAGCCCCACAAAGGTCAGCGGCCAGCTGATCCTGACTCAGGGCTTCTCTTGGTGGTTAACAAACCTGTTTTCCTTGTTCCTGCAGAGCGTGGTGAAGCTGATGCGAGGGCTGCTCCAGTGCATGATGAGACAGGTAGGGGCTGGGGAGTACCTCTGAGTGTCAAGTGGTCTCTTTAAAGCCCAGCTATGCCACAGAGGCTATTGTCCTAGCTGTACCAGCCCTCCCCAGCCTTCTCTGATGAGCAGAGGGAAGGCCCCCTTCCAGCAAGTCTTGAAATAAGTTCTGAGTGAGCATCTGTCCTGGGTGTGATTGAAGTTCCAGAGCTGTGGGCTGGTGGCCAGTGGAGCTATTGCCAGCTGCTCCCTGTCTCGTGGCCTGGCAGGTGCTAGGATTCTACAGCTCTCCTCCCTGAGGTCATTTGGGGTAACCCTTTTCTCTCTGCACGGTGCAGCTGAGGCAGCGGACCCTCCACTGCTGCAGTCCTGCTCCACAGCACCATGTGAGCCTGCACTCACTGCCTGGGTGCACAGTGAGGCTTAGCCCAGGGGTTGTGGAATTTCTGCCCTGCCAGGCATGACTCCATGTGCTCCACTCATGGCATAGGGCGGCCCTTGGCTCAGGAGCTGTCAGATCTCTCTGGAGACAGGGTTCGATGAATGCCTGCATCTCTTTGCCCTTCTCAAGGTGGACAAGGTAGAGGCCTTCAAGTACAGTCAGAGCACCAGGGACTGTCTGCATGCCAAGTATAACACCCACACCTGTGCCACTGTGGTAGGAGACCACGAGTGGGGTCACCTACAGATGGATGCTACCTCCCTCTACCTCCTCATGCTTGCACAAATGACGGCCTCAGGTAATGCTGGGGGCTGCCATTGCAGCTTTGAGTGTGCTGGTCTTCAGGTTCACCAGAGTCTCAGTTTGGGTGCAGCTTCCTCGGTGCCAAGCTGTTACAATGACTTCCACGACCCTCACTGTTTTCTTATGCTCGCAGTACCTAAGGTGGATATGGGCCCCTTGATGTTGGTCTCTACAAAAGTCCCTGTTTGTCTGAAGCCCCAGAACTGCTGTAAGGGGTGGGAGTGGAGATGGAGTCAGCTAGGACATAGCTTCCGTTAGGCAGCCAGGCAGTGGGGAGGCATCGTCCCTGGGTTACTGCAGCCCCATCCTGGGTATGCTTGGAGAGGCTAATGTGAATTCTTCCCTCTGCTTTAGGCCTCCACATAATTCACAGCTTGGATGAAGTCAATTTTATCCAGAACCTTGTATTCTACATTGAAGCTGCCTACAAAACTGCGGTGGGTAGCATGTGCTGGGGAAGGGGGGTGTGCTCCGGTGGTGGAGATACTGGACTGGTGTCTAGGAACAGCTGTGGATTCGCCCTGAGCCACTCCAGTACCTTCTGGAAGCACCATGGATGTGTGGGATTCAAAGGCTTTCTGGGTGTGTTCTGAAACAGTGCCTGATTCACAGGACTTTGGCATATGGGAGCGTGGGGACAAGACAAACCAGGGCATCACAGAGTTGAATGCCAGTTCTGTCGGCATGGCCAAGGTGAGCTGGGAAGAAATGCTGCCTGTTGGGATGAGGAGCACCAGTGGCCCTGAGCTGCTTTTTGGCAGGACAGGCTGGGCATGTTTAACTGCTGAGGCGCAATGCCACATGCAGTGATAGGTTCCTGGGGAGCAAGACTTCTTGTGCACTGGGATAAAACTGCCCTTCTAGCCCGAATTTTGCCTGATCTCGCAGTGAAAAGTTAATCGGGGATGTGTGGCAGGAATGTCCTTTTTACATCTGGAGATGTGGTCCCATTTTGACCGGAGATGTTCTGCAGCCACAGCAGGGTTCAAATTCTTTCAAATTTGAGCAGTGCTTTACACACAGGGACTAGAATGGAGTGAAAGCTCTTGCAGATGAGCAGCATGGTGAAGGACATGCCTCTTTGGGTCTCACTCTGCTTGCAGGCTGCCCTGGAGGCACTGGATGAGCTGGATCTCTTTGGAGCGAAGGGAGGCCCACAGTCAGTGATACGGGTGCTGTCCGATGAGGTGCAGCACTGCCAGGTGAGACCCACTCAGGCATTACACTGTTGCAAGAGGAATTGTGATCTGCTGTATTTGCAGTGTGAATGATGCCTGGCCTGACAGCCAAACCACCTTTCCTTCCCCTTTCCCCAGTCCATCCTCCACTCAATGCTGCCGAGGGCCTCCACATCCAAGGAGGTGGATGCCAGTGTGCTCTCTGTCATCTCCTACCCAGCATTTGCTGTGGAGGACAGTGAGCTGGTGGAAATAACCAAGCAGGAGATTATCACCAAGCTGCAGGTGAGCATCTTGCCTTTGTCTCACTGTTCCCAGAAGACAGCTGCAGTCCAAACTGCTCTAGCCCTCTTTTTTTCCCAAAAACATGTTCTGTGGGAGGTTGTTGGGGCATGTCCTCTCCCAGTCTACATGACCTGTGGCAGGGGTGTGCAAAGAAGCAGCCCTGTGTGCTGTGGACCCAGGCTGTGATTGTGGTACCTGAGTCCTAGGTGAGTGAGGGAGGGGGTGTTTGGCTGAAGGAAACAGACTTCCCCTGCTTCTGCATTGAAGGTACAAGATACCTCCCACTCTGCCTCCTGCTCAGCAAATCTTCCCTCCCTTCCAGGGGCGGTATGGCTGCTGCCGGTTCCTCCGGGATGGATACAGGACTCCCAAAGAGGTAAGTGTCCTCAGCCCTGCTGCCTGGCAGAACTTGACCGCCAAGCAGCAGCCCACCTGGATGTAGCACAAAGGGTGTGTTGGGGAGCCCTGAGTAGCCCCAGGCAGTGTCATGTGTCTGGGCAAGGCTCCCCAAAATGTTAGAGACATTGGAGAAGTGGTACATCCCAGCCACACCTGTAACAGATGGCCAGAGGCTGCCTCTGCCTGCATCCTGGGGCCCGGTGGTGTGTCTTTCTTAGGCTGGGAGAAGGTGGGACCAGCACCCAGCATGGGAGCCCTGCTGAGGTGGCCTCTCTCAGGGCTGCACCAGCCTTGAGCAAGGGCTGGATGCCTGGGGAGGTGACTAAAGAGCTGCTACCCAACAGCCTCATCTGTAGTAGCTCTGGAGTTCACAAAGCTGCTTCTGTCTCTCCTAGAACAGCAGTCAGCTTGAGTACTGACAGAATGGCCCTGGGAGTAAGTGGAGAGTTTGCTGATTTGGAAAAGGAAAATTTTATAAGCAACAGTCTCATTTGTTAACCACTGAACTAGGAGGGCTGGGAGGACATTTGAGTCCTGGTTCTCAGGACGAGGAGAAGCCCTGTCAGTTTGAGGGGATCTTGTTACATGCCACCTGCCTTGATGTCACCAACAGGACCCCAAACGCCTCTACTACGAACCTGCTGAGCTGAAGCTGTTTGAGAACATTGAGTGTGAGTGGCCTCTCTTCTGGGCATACTTGATGATTGATGGGATTTTCAGTGGAAACGTGGAGCAGGTAAGAGAGAAAAAAACCTGCTGGGCTAGTGGAAAAAGGTCCTGGCAGGGGAGGTGTGCAGAGGAAGGATGCAAGGAGCCATGACTGGCAGTAGATTCCCTCTCCTCTCTCCTCAGGTGCAGGAGTACCGGGAAGCCCTTGAGGGGGTTCTCATCAAGGGGAAGAATGGGGTACGCCTGCTTCCAGAGCTGTACAGTGTCCCACCAGATAAGGTGAGTGATCCTGAGCTATAGTGGGAAGCAGGAGTGTCTTACAGAATCACAGGATATTCTGGGACCCACAAGTGAAAAAGTCATGAAAGTCCAGCTACTGAAACTCCTGGTCTCATTACCAGATAATTAAGTTTTAAGTGCTTATTAAGCCAAATTGTTAGTGAAGGGGCACGTGTAGTGCATGGAAATCTCATGTATAAAAAGTTTGGCTTGGAGCTGTTACAAAACTTTTGGATAAAAACTTTTTTCTCCCAAAGCATTTCTTGCTCCCACACACAAGAGTTCTTTGCTGACAGTCTGTTTGCTCGGAGACTGAGTGCTCCAAGAGCTCAGGACAAGCACACCTGGGCTGAGTAGGTGGTGATGAGCTCCAGTTCGATGGTGAGGGGATTTTTGTGGGCCTGGGCTAAGAGCAATGGCCTCCTGATGCCCAGGTCATCCAGGAGAGATGTGCTCCTCAACAGTATCAGAAAGCATCTCTGTGTGCTCCTGGGGCATGTCAGTCCTTCTAGTGGGATGGCCTGAGCTGAGAAGCCAAACATAGTGTGAGCAGCTGCACTGTTGTCTGATACGGATACCTGGGACAGTCATAAGAGGAGAGGAGGAATGTATCCAGGCTCTTTTGGATCTTCTTGACAAATGCTGTTGTTGGGCCTTGTTTTAGGCCTTGAACTGCTGAACTTCAAGATGCAGTGAGGATGCTTCCTTCAGCATCCTGTGTCTGTGGGTCCCTTCTTGACCTCCTGGCTTGTCTTCCAGGTGGATGAAGAATACAGGAATCCACACACTGTGGACAGGATACCCATGGGCAAGCTGCCACACATGTGGGGACAGTCCCTCTACATCCTGGGTTGTCTGATGGCCGAGGTAGGGTCACCCTGGGTGCTGAGGAGGGCTGTGGGACCAGGCTCTGGGCTGTGAAGGCACCTGCCATGGGGAAGTTGTCACCTCCATCCCCCAGGACCTCTTAAAGGTGGGTTGTCCATAGGCATCACCCATTCTACCCTGCCCATAAAATGTTAATCTCTTTATACCTTTTTTCCCTCAGGGGTTTCTAGCTCCCGGTGAAATAGATCCCCTCAACCGCCGTTTCGCGACTGTCCCTAAACCTGATGTGGTGATCCAAGGTGAGGGAAAGGAACCAGTCCCAAACCCCTGAGCCTGGCAGGAACTCTGGCTCTGCGGAATTCACAGAGGTGGCTCTGGGGCGGCTCTGCTACTGGGTTGCTGCCAGTAAACCCCAGCCCTGGCAAGGTGGGCAAAAGTGGGCAAGTCTTTCCATTTCATCCTGTGTTGACCCACAAAATCATCATCTGCTGCAGCCTCCTCTGCAGAGAGGCTGAAAACTGCCTTCCTACCACTTGATGTGGAGGACTTGTGTGTGTAGAGTGTTAGGAGGGGTAAAGCAGACTTCTGCAGTGGGAACTGGTTCCCAAAGGACCCCAGACAGCTTCCTCTCTGTGGTGTGGTGCCTTGTATGTGTCCCTAAAGGCACGGGGCAGTGCTGTCACACCCTTGTGTCTCTGTTACACTGAGACCGTCTCCCATCCACAGTGTGTATCCTGGCTGAAACAGAGGGGATCAAGGCAATCCTGCAGAAGGAGGGCATTGACGTGGAAACTGTGGCGGACGTCTACCCCATCAGAGTGCAGCCTGCTCGCATCCTTAGCCACATCTATGCCCGGCTGGGTGAGCTGGACTCCCTGCTCCTGCAGCAGCCAAAGGGGTGCAGAGGGGGTCTGTCCCACCTCTGGCACTCCTGCTCATAGACACACATGTCCTGCTCTCTGCTTGGCTGATGAGGATTCTGCTGCCCATTTCTAGGCCTGATAAAGCCACTGATGCCCAAGGGGAACAAGGTGGCAGACAGTGCTGTTCAGTGTGATTCTGATGGGGATAGAGCTTTGGCTTGCAATTGCACAGTCACCCCAGAAACAGACAGAGACTCTGATGCCTATAATTTGCACTTGGTGTGGGCAGGAGTTGTCTTTCGTTCCTGTTCTCAGATCTGGCTGAGGGAGGCTAGCCAGACCCAAGGCAAGGTCCTCTGGCCATCTCTGGCAAAGAGAGCCCAGAGCTCAGACAATATGGCTGTTGCTGGTGGGTGGGCAGGGTTGAGTGTGAAGGGAGGATGTGCTCACCTCTGCATGCTTGTTCCTTGATGCTGCAACCCCTCAGGCATAGGATTTGTTTTGCAGGAGCCAGAAATTTAGCCTGGGCCAAAAGAGACACCTGATCTGCTGTGATTTAATTTGGCAGCTAATTTGGGCTGCCAAAAGGCCAAATGTGACAGGAGGAGCAGCCTGGCAGCTGCCAGAGCTGATAAGCAAGGAATGATGCCCTTGCTGCACCATCCTGGGCTTTGGGAGTAATCCAGGAGCAATTGGAATGCTGATGGAGCTGTCAGCTTAGGGGGCCAGCCTCATGCAGAGGGGCACCCCTAGCCCTGCTCCAGCTTCTGACATACCCAAAGACCAGAAGATGTGACACTGCAGAAGTCAGGACAGGCTGTGTATCGCTATTTCAGCACGTCTCTACCCCTCTGGGCAAGTCTGGAGACAGAGAATTACTGTCCCTTAGAGCTGTACCAGCTTGACACAGGGTTCTGGGATATCCCAGCTACAAACCAGCTTTTCCCTGCTGGCTGGGAGCAAGAGGCTTGGCACTACTTGCTGCTGCAGCCCCTTTCATGAGGAGGCTTGTACTGAAAACTCCTCTTCCTGCCCTCCCAGGCCGCAACAAGCAGATGTGCCTTACTGGACGGCCCTACCGGCATATGGGTGTGCTTGGGACCTCCAAGCTCTACAAAATCAGGAAGAACATCTTTACCTTTACCCCACAGGTGAATGACATTGCATGGGCTCATTCCCAGCTATTGTGTGATATGAAACTGGGCAGGAAGTTTCTTCAATGACTGGGTACTTGAGTTATTCTAAGGTGTGACCCAACACTCTCTGAACAGCCTGGGAGTGTGGAGTAGTCCAACTCTGTGGCACGAGGTAGCACAGTTGGTGGTCCTTGCTGTGTGGATGTTGGGACAGTTTGAGCCTTTTAATGATCAGTATTGGATGGAAATCTCTGCTCACCCTGACAAGGACACCAGAAGGAGGCTGATGGCAGGCCAGGGACATGTGTCCAGGGGACAAGCAGTATTGCAAGCCTAGCACTTTGAGGAGTGTATATTCACTTGGAACAGGCACAGCATGGTCTGGCTGTGTGGGGCTGGATGCTGCTGCTGCTGAGCTGTGGTGTTAGTTACATCCTCAGAGCTGCTAGTGGCCAGTAGCTGCCGTGAGGGTTGAGGGTCCCTTGCTAGGCTGTACTAGCACACCTGCTAAGTAAGGTGGGATGAGCCGTTAGTGCAAAGTGGGTGCCCTCTGGGTGCACAGCGTGGCGAGCTTGACTGCGTGCCTGTGGGAAGACATGGATGGTGCCATAAGGACCCGGGGACTACATGAAGGTCCAATCATGTCTCTTGCTGTCCTCACAGTTCATAGACCAGCAGCAGTTCTACCTGGCTCTTGACAACAAGATGATTGTGGAGATGCTGAGGACGGACCTCTCCTACCTCTGCAGCCGCTGGAGGATGACTGGGCGACCAACCATCACCTTTCCCATCTCCCACACCATGCTCGGTATAGATACTCCAGCCTCACAAGGCATTTGGCTAGAGCAGCCCTGGGAAATAGCTCTGCAGGAGGAAGGGAGTAGGCAGATATGTCACTGTCTCAGTAACAGGGACATGGTGAGGCTGAAGAAGCCAGTAGTGTCCTGTGAAGAGCTCACTGCTCAGAGGAGCCATGCTGAGTGAGCAGCTGGCCTGGCAGCTGACAGGGTTGCCTGTCAGGCACTAGTGCCTGCAGCTCAAGGGCTGTTTGCTGGCACAGATGTATTCAGACTCCAGGCAAATAGGCTTGTAGGAAGGCCTTTTGGGAGCAAGACCAAAAAGTAATTTCTTTATAGAAGTGTTCTCGGTGCTCTTTCTGCATCTTGGCTCTTCCCTAAGACTGAGCACCTGCTAAAGCCTTTCCTAGTCAACAGAGAGGGCAAAACTTTGCCCCAGAAGGAGCAAAGGCACGGAGTAGAACTGGCTTGCCCATAGCAGCTCACAGCTTCCCTGTGAGCCTGGTGCAGGAAGATGACTTTGTTCTGCTTTATGCCCTTTCTGTCTCTCCTTGTGTACTTGAAATCTCCTTAATTTCTCGAACGTGCCTTTTGCTGTGGTGCCTCCTGCCCTCAACAGCAGCCCATGTGAAAGGCAGAGACAGAGCAGGGGGCTGTTAGGTGCTACTATCTGGTACTGCCTGCTTTAGCCCAAGGTAAAATCCGAGGAGCTTGGAGTGCATCCTGGCATGGTTTTCCTTGAATCCAGCCTGGACAGTCCAGAATTTGCCTTTTTGGGTGGTGCTTTTGGTACCACAGCCTGACCACATACCTCAGAGGAAGGGTCTGGCCATGGTGCTTTGGGTGTCTGAATGCCCACCTGATCTTGGGTTACTTTCTGGGAGCAAATGTGAGTATGAGAGGCTGACTGCTTGTGCATCTTCCACACAGACGAAACCAGCAGCAGTGTGCATCCCACGGTGCTGGCAATGCTGCAGAAGCTGCAGGATGGGTATTTTGGTGGTGCAAGGTGAGTGCAGCTTCCTGCAGTGCAGGAAGGAGAGGGCTGATGGGGCCTCCAAGAGCCTGGTTGTGAGGATACCTGCTGGGTAGAGCATAGGCTGTGGGAGAGCAAGCTGGGGAGGCTACACTGGGGTGTGCTAGGCTATCAGCATGCCCTGTGGCTACAATCCCAACAGAGGAAATGGAAGAGAGGGCATAGCTCTTCATGTTGTCAAACCCATGGCTGCAGGATTCCTCTAATAGCTTTTGGGCAGCCCTTCCATGCCCACCCACGGCTGAAAGAGTTGCAGGCAGCTAAAGTAGACACCAGTGTGTATATGCTCCTGGTGAACATATCTGTCCCCATCAAAGGGCCTGCCCTGGAGCCAGAAGGTAAAGCCAAGGGTATCAGTTCCCCTTTCCTCTCCATGTGACCTTGCTATCTCTTGCCCAGAATTCAGACTGGTAAATTGTCGGAGTTCCTGACAACGTCATGCCGAACGCACCTCAGCTTTATGGACCCTGGGCCAGAGGGTAAGGTCTTTGCCAAGAGTTACAGGCTCAGCAGTGACAGCTTTGAAAAGCTAGATGCCAAGGAGTGGCTGCGTGGCTTGCAGGTAGCAGAGGATGGCAAGGGAGAACAGGCCAGTCACTGCTGTGGGGTGGCAAGTGCCTAACTCACCCTTAGAACCATAACACCCAACCTCCCTGCCAGCATACACTGCTGTGTTCTTGTGCTTGGGTTTTCACCATGTTCCCATCTGGCCCTTTGTTGATCCTGTCTGGAATGAGTGGCTCTGACCTTAATGAGTTGCTTAATGAGTTGTGTGGAGAAGAGATAGAGCGTTGACAGTCTCCCTCCACTTGGGAGATGTGGCAGAGGGTCTTTGATGTATAAATGGCAGTGCAGAAGGTGACAGCACAGTGACCAGGGTGGTGGGGAAGAGCCACCATGTCCCTCATTAATCTCTGTTTTTTCCCAAAGCCATTGTCCCTCCCCTGGGCAGAGCTGCTCCAGTGAGTGCCAAACTGAAGCCTTACTGCTATGTAGAGAGTACCTGAGAATGCCTTGGCCCATCACAGCATGAGGGACCTCCCCTTTGTGCTGGGACCATGGCAGGGTGCAAGTTTTGCTGTTCCCCTTGCAAGCTGGTCACATCTCCTGTGTGACCTAGCACTGGTCATCATCAGTCTTCCCACTGTTTTACCTCTGCAGCTCCTGCAGCCAGTGAATGCACTGTGGCACTCTGAATGCTCATTTTTCTTGCCCTTCTCTCACTTCACCTGCAGCCTCCTTTCAGGCTGCATCAGGGTTTTTGTCCAAGGTGTCTCCTTTGCCTCCCAGCTCCAGTGAGAGGATCTGCCTGGCCTTTCAACAGCATCTCAAAGATGCTAAATTTTAAGGTTTTCCTGTGGTCAGATACTGCAGCCAGGCAGGTGAATGTTCTCAAGGGTGGCACTTAGAGGATTTTTCCAGCCTAGCCCTCAGGCACTGTCATGAGGCATTCCATCGAGGGGTGGAGAGGGGATGCCATGCTGCTTCAGCCAACACAGCTCTGAGTTGGAGAGCTGGAGAGCTGCATAGCTTTGCCCTGGCCCACTGTAAATGCATTGACATGTCTGTGTTTTATCTGGGCAGCCTCTCACTTTTACCTCATGACAGAGCAGAGACCTGGCCTCTGAGCACCCTCTTCTATGCTGCTGTTAGTGCATGGTGTTTCAGGTGCTCCTGATGTGGTGTTGGGAGCTGCTTGGAGCTGGGCAAAGAGCAAGGCAGGACCCATAACTCTTCCTGTAACTCCTACTTACAAATAACTGTTGCAAAACCCACCTTGTCTTGCTCCCTTGCTGGAGTCCTGCTTGGAAGATATCCTTGCTGAGCTGGGGTGCTTGTTAGTGGTCTCTGCTCAGACAAGCTGCCTCTGGCTGTGCCTCCCCACTTTCCTGGAGAGAAGCAGTGTGAGGGTTTTCCTGCAGGGTTTTAGTGGGACACTCCTGTCCTTGCACAGGCTTGGGTCAGAGACATGCTGCATCCCCATTGCTTCCTTTGTCAAGGTGGGACACGGAGGGAGCCCCAGTTTGGGGCAGGCAGTGTCCCAGGCAGGAGTCATGCAGGAAAACAAGCATGCTTTGTGTGCCTGGCTGCCAGCACTGGCCCCACATTGTCTCTTTGTGCAGCAAGCAAAGCTTTGTCCCTGCTGAGGCATAGCTGGGAGCTCTCTGGGACTTTGGGTGCCACAACTCAAAGTGGCTGAACTGCTGCTCTGCTGCCTTCCCTTCCAGAGGACACTGACGATGAGGTTGCTCAGTATCTGGATCACTTGCTGCAGCACACGACTCCCCAGTCAAACCTGCCTCCCACCACCCAGCGGGGAGGGCTGAGCCGCTTCAGGGCTGCTGTCCACACCACCCGTGACCTCATGTCCCTGGCAGCCAAGGCCAAGGACCTGCATGTCCAGAGTGAGTAACACCCTCCACACCTTCTCTTGAGCCCAGGGGTGAGGTTGAAGTGCTTTGGGAGCTTTCACAATTGTACGATGCCGGGGTTCCCATGGATTGCAGAGGAGCTAAGCCTTTACCTGGGCAAAGGCACTTTATGTCCATCATGTTAGTGCTGGCCATGGAGTATCTTGGCGTTGGTGTCTGTGCAGCCCCATGGAAACTCAATAAAGAATGGCAGCTCCCTGCAGTGCTCCTGTGGGTGGACAGGGGCTGCTTCTCCCATAGCCAACTTCTCTGCAAGGATTGCTGGGGGAGCAGTGTCAGTGTCTGAGGTAGTTTGGGGCACAGTAGTGGTGTTTGGGGCTGTACACATCTCCTCCAACCTGTGGGTTTTTTTTAGATGTTGGGATGTATGTCCCCAGCAGGATCTTCCAGGCATCGCAGCAGTCAGTCAAGTTGCTGAGTTCACCCCACCAGCATGATTTGGATAGCAAGGTGAGCTTTATCTCTCCCAGACTGAGCTATCCTATCAGCTATAGCCAAAGTGTCCTTGCAGGATTGCAAGGGGAAGTCTTCTTGTTTGATGAGGGGAAATATGCATTGGTGCAGTGTGCTGGTGGTGCTAATCAGCAGCATGGGCCTCCCTTCCCCCAGAGCCATGCAGTCTACGCAGAGATGAACTTGCCACGTGATGAGGATGGCAACGTGGACTGCAAGGCATTGGTGGACCAGTTGCGCCTCTGCCCCACGCTGCAGGAGCAAGCAGACATCCTTTACATGCTCCACATCCTCAAGTAGGGCTGGTCTCTGTGTCTTAAGGCCTCACTGTGCATAGAGGGGTTTGGCACAGCCCAGGGGGCCTGCCAGGGAGCTGTGACAGGCAAATTCCTGGATATAATGCAGCACCTCCTTCACCTTCACAGGGGACCTGAGTGGCACACGGGGCTCGATAGTGAGCCTGGCCCCACCGTCAGGGAGCTCCTCACTGAGCTGTATGTGCGGGTGGGGGAGACACGCCAGTGGGCCCTGATCCGCTACATCTCTGGCATCCTCAAGAAGAAGGTCGAAGCTCTGGATGAGGTAACAGCTGTAGAGCTAGCCTCTAGCAGGCTGAGGTCTGTCAGGTGACTCAGCAGAGTGAGCAGGTGAACCATGACTGCATCAGCTCCGTCTCCCTCTGCCTTGTGCTGAGCCCCCAAACCCTCAGCTGTTGACAGTGGCTGCCTTTCTGTCCCCAGGCCTGTACTGACCTCCTGTCTCACCAGAAACACTTGACAGTGGGGTTGCCCCCAGAGCCACGTGAGAAGACAATCTCCACGTGAGTGTGGCACCTCTCTCTCCCCAGGCATGCTGGGCTGGGTCTGGATGTGAGCCTGCTGCTCTGGGGTCCATGGGCAGGAGTAGCCCTGGGTGGCTGTCCTCAGCCTATATCTCTCCTCTTGAGGCTGTACAGACTGGGGGTATGCAGGGTTTGCTCTGCTGCCTCTCATCTGCTCTGTTTGTCCACGCCCCAGCCCCATACCCTATGAGGAACTCGTTCGCCTTATTGATGAAGCCAGTGAGAAGAACCTCAGTGTGTCCGTCCTCACCCAGGTGAGGGGCTGGGGTGTCAGAGGACCCCACAGCTGAGTGTCTGCCCTGGTGAGCAGCAGTGAGGTGATGTGCCTTTGCCCCTCCAGGAGATCATGGTGTACTTGGCTATGTACATACGCACACAGCCTGCGCTGTTTGCTGAGATGTTCCGCATCCGCATTGGGCTCATCATCCAGGTGATGGCAACAGAGCTGGCACACTCCCTGCAGTGTTCAGGTACATGTGGCAGGGACAGCACCCTGGCTGGGGTAGGTGCTGTGATGCTTGGGGCTCTGTCAGCCCCAAAGAGCTGTTAAAAGTGGGCAGCTCAAGCTAGGACAAGACCCTGCATGGAAGTGCCCGTGTCTGCAACTGGATGTGTTCTTGAGCAGCACAAACAAGTGACTGCACTGCACTGCAGTCTCCATCCCAGCATGTGTTGGGCTGGCATGGGAAGAGTCCATTTTATGGGCAACACTTGGAGCTAGTGTATGTCCTTCGCAGATGAGCTCCTGTATCAGTGCTCCCCCTGCTCACAGAAATGTCCTAGGAGGACTGTGAGGCAGGTTACAAATCACAGTTCTTTTCTCTACAGCTGAAGAAGCCACAGAGAACCTGATGAATCTCAGCCCTTCAGACATGAAGAGCCTCCTCTACCACATCCTCTCTGGCAAGGAGTTTGGGGTGGAAAAGAGCGGTAAGTCCCAGCAGAGAGCATCTCGGGGCAAAGCTGAGTGCAGAGCATGGCCAGATCTACGTGTTCCTACCTGTGAGGGGTGTCCGTGTTCTCTCCCATGTTCAGCACAGATGCTCCAGTACTGGGGGTCCAGCAGGAAGCTCTGCTCTTCATAAGGACGGTGCTGAGTGATTTCTGGAATCAAGCCTGAATCTCATGGCTATTTGAGCTTTGCTTAGTTTGGCACTTGAACTGGTTGGGTCTGAATTGAAGCAGTTCTGTACTGCACTTACGGATCTCTGATGCTGTCATGTTAGAGGGCAAGGTCGTGCAGAGGCACCAGTGCCTGGGCAGTGACGAGGTATGGCCATGCCTTGGGCGATGTTGCCCACTCTAGACCTCTCTTCTCCACCAGTGCGTTCAGTGGACTCGTCGCTCACCACTGCTGTCTCCATCTGTGACATGGAAGCTGTCGGGGCGTCCAGGCCTGAACGCACTGGCCTTGTCAGGCTGAAAAGTGAAATCAAACAGGTGAGGGCAGGTGGTGCAGGTCTTGTGGGTGAAAATCAGCTACAAACCAGGCAGAACTGGTGGAAGAGTGGGAGACACAGATGCTTCCAGAAGCTAATTTTGTCTCCAGTCCTGCCCTGGGAGGAATGCTAGGGTGAATCTGGTAGTCGGTAGGGGTTGCTCTGGCAGTTTAGGGGAGAGCACAGGGGTGGGGAGAACCGTGTGGTATCCCAGGTGTGGCTGTTGGTGGGCATCATCCAACAGCAGAACCCTCATTTCCTTCTTCTCTTGCAGCAATTGGATAAACGTAGGCAGAGTCTGCCTGGGAGTAAGGTGAAGCCTCCCTGAAGCCTCAGCTTTTGCCCCTCATGCCACGCACCAGGGCAGCTTCCCTGCATGCACAAGTCAATGAGCTTCCCTCACCTGCTGCAGCAATGAGTTGGCTTCCCTTCTAAGCGACTGCCATTACAGCCAGCTGGGAGCTGTGCTCAAATGCATTCCGTTATATCCACAAAATCTGCTGAGCAGGATGGCATGATGCTGCCAGTGCCGTGACCAGTAGTAACTCTGCAGGACAGTTCACTGAATCCTGCCTGCAGCCTTCCCACCATTTTGTCTCTGGGGAAAGAGGCATCTGGTCAGCTACAAATGCCAAAGACCTCCTCTTATACCTGTATCCAGGAGGAGTCCTGACCTTTAGAAGGTGTCTTGTCATCAAAGAGACAGAGCTTGCTGGGCCAGGGTGATGCAGCAGAGTTAGGCCCAACTTGCTATAGTGTGAAACCTGACATCACAAATGGTTGTCTGGGGGCAGTGACCTTCCTGCTGGTCCTCCCGTCTGCTTGAGACAAAATCAGTGCCCATACTAGTAACCAGCAGAGCAATAGGAGTCCTATTCCTGTGTGCAGACCTGCACAAACCCACTGCTGCTGCAGCCCTGGCATGTGCAGCCCTCTGCAGCTTTCCTTTCAAAACTCCCTGTCTCCAGCCAACCCTGGCCCTGGGATAACTGTCCTGTGATTCTGATCTGTACTGCTGCTGCTCTGTTTGCTGTGACTCCTGCCTTGCTCTGGCATGGTCTCATTTCCATCTCTCCCTTTCTTCTTCAGCCACTCAGTTTGCAGTCCAGGGACACCGACCTCAAGTCCTTTCTGGTAACCTGTGTTTGTTGGCTTCACACATGGGGTCTGTTCTGTTCGTGGTTGCAGGAAGGAGCTGTGCTCTGGGAGGGTGGTACAGGGAGCTGGGGCTATAAGATGGACTTTGCTGGGGGCAAGGGTGGCAGCTCTGTCCTGGGAATGAGGCTGGAGAACCACAAACTCTTGAGCAGCAGCAGGCTGGGTTTCTGTGGGAGATTTAACTTTGCAGCAGTCTCTGTGGTTCTTGTTTTGTCTGCCCAGTCTGCTGGGCACACAGAGCTGCTGGGCAAGGACTCCTTTTCAAGCATGCTAGAAGACCAGGGCAGTAAGGACAGCCGGCAGGGCCAGTGGCAGCGGAGGCGCCGGCTGGATGGGGCCCTTAACCGTGTCCCTGTGGGCTTCTATCAGAAGGTCTGGAAGGTCCTGCAGAAGGTGAGCTAGACATCAGCTGGTGCCTCTCTATGCATGTGAGTCTCTGGTCCCAGGCACCAGTCTTGCCAGGGGGACTTCGACACTCTGGGCTAGTTCCTGACCTTGTGTAGATATGTGCTTCATAGACAAGGCCTGCAGCTGACCTTGAAAAGCTGGGGAAGACGTGCACTTGCCTTGTAGTCTTGTAGACCCTACCTCAGACTGCACCTTGCAGAGGGGAGCTGGGGTCTGCTCAGGTGCTTCGTGCATCAGGCAGACAGAGGCATGGCTGGAGCCACAGCTGAAGGTGCTCTGGGCACGGTGAGACAGGGAGCAGAGCCCCATGCAGGGGTGTTCTGGCTGATGCTGAACTGATGGGAAAGGAGTGATGCTGTATGGAGTCAGGAGGTGGAGCTGGGGTGTATGGGCAGCATGCACCAGTGCCCAAGTGGGAGCAAGTTTGTGGGCTGGACCTATGTATCTTAGCGTGGTGCTTCTCAAAGCCATAACCATGATCTCTCCTCCTTGTTCTGCAGTGCCATGGCCTCTCTGTGGAGGGCTTTGTTCTTCCCTCCTCGACAACCAGAGAGGTAGGAGGTTCATGGGAATGGGGAATGGAGCACATGGGTTGTTGTGTGCTGGTTACCCTGGTTGATTGCCCAGCATAGCTCAGGAACTGAGCAGGTGATACAGTGCTCTAGGTACACTTCTTTCTACTCCCTCACAGATGACCCCAGGGGAAATGAAGTTTGCTGTGCATGTGGAGTCTGTCCTCAACCGTGTCCCCCAGCCAGAGTACAGGCAGCTCCTGGTGGAAGCTATCTTAGTGCTCACCATGCTTGTGGACATGGAGGTGCACACCATTGGTGGCATCATAGCTGTGGAAAAGATCTTGCACATAGCCAATGACCTCTTCTATGAGGAGCAGGTAGGGGCCAGGCCTCACCCAGGGCTGCTGGCTACATTCCCCAGAGCTGTGCAGGGCTCACCCACTTGTACAGCCCTGCCTGCTATCAGCATTGTGCTCATGGGGCACAGCAAAGCTGTAGTGTCTTCCTCCCACTGCTCATCATTGATGAGTGCACTCATTGTCACACTGAGTGCAACAGAGGATGCTGGGGATGGAAGCTGATAGGGGGATTGCCTTTATTCCTAATGATGCCTTTCTGCTTTCCTGTCCAAAATCCAGAAAGCCCTGGGCGCTGATGAGCACATGCTGGAGAGGGATCCTTCGACAGGCATCTGCAGCCTGCTGTATGACAGTGCACCGAGTGGCCGGTTTGGCACCATGACCTACCTGTCCAAGTCGGTGGCCTTGTACGTGTACGACTTTCTGCCCACAGATGGCTGCTCCATGCAGTAACTCTTGCAGTTCCTCACTGGGTTGTAGGTGTTCTGGGATGTTTGTTTCATACAGCTTGTAAAGATGAACACTAGGTTAGTTTGCAAGGCAGCCTGCATGGCCATCTCTCCTCCCAGCCCTTGCCTCTTGGTGGGTGAGCAGCCCTCTGAGGAACTCCACAGGAGGCCTGTGTCCTAAACTGAAGTGTGCCTGTGTGGCCTGCGGAGCAAGGGAAAGGCTGAGCTTTGATGCCTGCTTGTGTTAGAAGGTTCTGTTTGCGTCACTCCTCCTGAACCGTTAGCCCTGGAAAGACCTCTGAGGGATTTGGAAAGGATCCCCTGACCAGATCTGTGTGTTCAGCATTACAATGCTCTCTGACCAGCTCACACTCTCCCTGCCTCCAGCAGGTTTGCAGTTTTTAACGTCTTCTGTGCTGCTTTTTATTCTAAATCTGGCACGATTTATGCTAGTGTAGGCTGGGGTTCTTGCTCTTCCTGCTGCTGATGGAAAAGTTTTGAGAGAAAAATAGGGGATGGTGCCTGAGCCTTTCTCCCAGCAAATCCAAAATCAATATGCTCCAGCGCAGCCGCAGTTGTGCTGCTTGGAAGCAGGCAGCCCATCATCCCCTGCCAGGTGTCCTGTGGGCAGAGCTGGGGAGCTCTGGTAGCCAGGATCCCTTTTACCTCCAGGCTCCTAGTACAGGGCTTCTGGCTGGCTGGGACATGCCAGTGGCAGCCCCTCTCTGCCATCTACTCTATCCCTGGCAGCGGTGCTAGTGGCCAAGTCACAGGTTCCTGAGTTCTTATGCCCTGTGAAACAGCTCTGAGGTGGTTTCTTGGTGTTACCTGTCTCCTGAGCTGGCAGGGTGACAGTGCCCATGCCACGTGCCAACACTGCGCTCTGCCCATGCAGCCTGTGGTGCTGATGTGTGTGCGTGCAGGGGTGGCCGCCCGGCAAAAAATTGGCTCCTCCACTGTGGATAAGGCTGGCTCCAGAGCCAGATGTTCTCCTCTGTGTGTGCCTGTGTTTTCTGATGTCCAGGTTAGTTTGGCCTCAAAGCCAGGTGGTGTCTTGGGGCAGCAGCTCTTCTTTACATGTGGCTGTATGGAAGATCATGCTGTGAAAAGCCAGTGTCCATAAAGGAGAGAGGAGTCCTGCAGCTTTATTGAAAGAAAGGGAGAAAGTCCACTGGCACATCATCCCAGGAGATATTCTCTCTCGAGGTTTCAGAGAGCACAGCCTCCTTTTATCCTAAACTCCCAGCTACGTGTTGCCCTCATTCTTACCCCATTGCCTGAGATCCTAGGAAGGTACGGCCTTCCTGAACCGCCTACCGCATATTCTCCCCTTGAGCCTGTCTTTTCCCCCCGAAGTTCAGAAACTCAGGCTTGTGTGGACTCATTTGTGTTTCAGGAGTCAGACTGTCTGGGTTCTTTGACAAGCATGTGGCTCGAAGTGGGTAGAAACATTAAGACTCATTTCTAAGACTTTAACATGCATATTCTCACCCATGGAATTGTTTGTAAAGACATTAGCACACATCTTTCCTGTAATGGCTAATCCCTCCCTGTGTGACCCCTGCTCCCTTCAGGGGAATCTTGAAGGGCCCGATTTCTACGCGTTGCGTCCTTTTGACCCGAGGGGCCGGTGCGGGCTGCGGCGGTTCAGGGCAGCCCGGGCGCCTCCTGAGGGGCCGCGGGCAGGCCACGGGCCTTTCAAAATTATATTCTTAGAGAATAAACACCACCCCGAGCTGCGTGGGGGCCCCAATAAAAACGTCTCTAACACTAGCTGGCTGCCTGTCGTGACGCGGCCGGGCCGGGGCAGGTAGCGGCAGGGCGGGCCTACAGCTCCCGGCAGGCCGCGGGGCCGGAACTGCCGCGCCTGGCGCGCCCCGGCCGGCGGCGCTCGGCTGCTGCTCCCGGCTGGGCCGGCCCCGATGGCGGCCGCGCCGCCGCCGGTCTACGTGTACAGCCCGGAGTACGTGGCCCTCTGCGACTCCCTCTGCAAAGTGCCCAAGCGGGTCAGCGCCGCGGTGGGGGCGAGGGGGCGCGGGGAGCACAGCGGTGAGGCCCGGGCGCGGCGGTAGAAAAGAAGGAAGCGGGGGAAACGAGCGGCCCGGCGGGAGGAGCGTGGGGTTAGAGTGGGGAGGGCCCGTCTGTGCCTTCACATCGCCCCCGGCGGCGCGGGCTCGGACACTGAAGCGACGCTTCCTTGCCGGGGAAGCCGTGCGCCTCCGCCCGGGACAGCGGAAAGGAAGGCCCTGAGACGCGGCATGGGCACGGGCCGGAGATGGGACCCGGGCGGGGACAGTCGCTGCTGGGACGAGTCTGAGCCACGCCTCGTCCGCGAGTTCTTGAGCCCCCGGTTGCTGGCTGTCTGCTACTCTCACAGTCTTATTCTTCTCTTTAGGCCAGCATGGTGCATTCACTGATTGAAGCCTATTGCTTACTTGACCAGATGAAGTAAGTGCTCCCGTTTTCTGTGAAGGGATGTTTTATTCTTCACTAAGATTTGGAAGGTGCTGAGTAACTTCAGGTTTCACACTGTCCCTGCTGGCAGTATGATTATAGGAGCCCCCATAGTGTGTATTTCCACGATTAAAGGAAAACGTTTGTTTTGCTACGTGGACACGATTACGGTTATTGTGGCAGATGTAATTCATTGTTACCCTCCTGGTCTAGTGGAGCACTTATAGCCTTGTGCCTTCTCTACAGTAGTGTGTGTCGCTGCCGTGCTTGGGGCTCTGAGCAGGGTAACAGCCTTGGTGCTGCTCTAGATCCACTGATCAGTCAGTGCTGATGTGCAGAGGGACCATGTTGTTTTGCTGTGTTGTCATTGACTGAGAGACTTTTTGTGAGGTCTGCATGCTGTTCAAGACAGAAGACCAGATGAGATCTAGGGCAGAAAAGTGAGAGACCTGCCTCATTCGGTTCTTGATGCTGGGGCATATGAAGGGAAAAAAAAAAGGAAGACATAGCTCAGCACCTCTTGTGAAGCATCTCATAAAATCTTTTAAAAAATGTGCTTCAGCACAGCCAGAAGATGCTTTTGAGACTTCTTTTTTAAACGATTTTTTTTTCAGGCAGACTGTGTTTGGGAAATGGCTGCAGGTATTCTTACAGATCAGACCTGAAGGACTGTTTGCCCTTGCATGGGGTGGGAAGCCCCGGGGCCAGCCTGGAGCTGGGAGCTTCCTGTGTTCTTCCTGCAGCAGTGGAGCTGTGCTGCACTGTCTGTGTGCGCTCCAGTTTTGGGGCAGGTTCAGTGTGTTGCAGGATTTGTTTAGGCACACTGCAAAGCACCCAGACCCAGGAAGGTGCTGTGCAAGTTGCTGGGAACAGTGACAGTCCCTGCTTTGGTGCAGGTCACAGCATGTTAAAGGCATTGTGCAGCTCCTGATCCAGGCTGAGGTCCTGCCACAGCACTGTGCTGGGCCTGGGCATTTCCCTCCATTAGTTCTTCTGTGTGTAACCTGAATGTTGGATATGCTGGGGATTGCACAAACTGAGAGAACATGTAGAAAAGGGAAAAAAAACTTGAAGCAAAGGGAGAGCGTTAATGCAGGCAGCACTCCAGATGTTCTTCATTGTGGTGGCACCCACAGGCAGTGCCAAGCCAGGGGCAAGGCCTGCTCCAGCTCAGCTGGGTGGCTTTCTCACTGGAGTGACAGTCCAGTGCAAGAGAAAGAGGGAGTTTTATTTGCTTTTACAACAGTAACAGCCAAAAGAAGGCTCCTAGGGTAAAGGCTAAAACTGGACATTCTAGCTGAACCCTGAAGCGTCTTGCACTGATATGCTCCCTTCTTCCTCTCTGCCTAGGATAGTCAAGCCAAAAGTGGCGTCCATGGAGGAAATGGCAAGTTTCCACACAGATGCTTACCTGCAGCACCTGCAGAAGGTCAGTGAGGAGGGGGATGACGACCACCCGGAGTCTGTGGAGTATGGACTGGGTAAGGATATGCATCTTCAGCAAGAGATTAGTTGAGTGTCAGGGCCAGGATGCTTTTTGCTGGAGCTGCAGTTAGAGGGGTGAGCTCAGGGGGATGCTGGGCTTGGTTTTGGAAGGAAACCCTCTTTGATGGGGTGTTGCTGAACCTCAGCAGTCATCTGACAGGCTGGGCCAGCAGAGGGTACAGCTAGCCTCTCTTTGCTGCCCTGTGCAGCTTAGCCTTTCTCTTGCTGAGTGGGGCTGGTGCCCTCTGCTGCTGCTCTGAGGTTCTGGAACAGAATAAAAGACCTTGACACTGCCTTCGGGCTGGAGCTGTGACTGGCTGCTGCAAGCCTGCTATGGGAGGGCATGTGTGAACAGTGGCCTGGAGCTGTAGTGACCAGAGCAGCTGCTGTCTGTCTGGTGACTTACGTCTGGAGCAGAGAGCTCTTGCCCTCCTGGACCTGAGACAGCTTGAGCAATGCAGCAGGTAAAGCAGGTGAGATGGCTGTGGGCACTGTCTTGGTCTCAGGAATGGGAGGAGTGACCCAGAACTGAGGCAGAGGTACAGATTCTGCGCTGATGAATGTCTCTTAGACTTTACATTCCTGAAGCTGCTCTGTCTACAGGAAGACAAGCAGTCCTGGTGTCATGCTTTGTGGGCAACAGCTGCAGGGAGGCTGCTGTAGGACTAAGTGAGGATCATATTATAGATATAGACCTAAAGGTTGACTTGTTTGTGGATGTCTGTTTTTAGGGAAGAGGTATGTCAGTGACCTTGCCAGGGCTTTTCTGGTCAAGTAGCCAGAGACCTGAAAGTAGTTTTTTGTGAGATTGATGTGAGGGACCAGTAGGTTTGGCAGGCCAGGCACACAACTCAGAAGTTGGTTCAGGACACATTTTTTAATGAACTGAGTGCAAAAAAACATTTGGATTGTTGCTTTTTGTGGTGTGGGTGGTGTTTTTTTGCCAGGTGTCCACCAAGATGCATTCTCTCTTCCCCCTCAGCAGGGGGGAGAAAATACAGTGGAAAAGATCATGTTGATGTTAAAGAGACTCTACATAGGGAAATTAATTAATTTTATTCCAATTAATAATGGAGTAGGATAGTGAGAATTCAAAATTAATCTGAAATCACCATCTCCCTCATTCACCTTTCTTCCCAGACTCAGCTTCACTCACAGTTCTTCTGCTTTTCTCTCAAGCAGTGTAAGGGGACAGCGAATGGGGGCTGTGGTCAGTTCACGTGTCTCTGCTGCTCCTTCCTCCTCACTTTTGCCCTGCGTGTGTGTGGGGTCCCTCCCACAGGACATTGTCTTCCATGAACTTTTCCAGTGTGGGTCTTTCCTATGGGTAGCCATTTTTCAAGAACTTCTCCAGTATGGATCCTCTGTGGGATCAGTTCTTCAGGAACAGGCTGCTCCAGGCTAGGTCAGTCTTGAAGCCTCAAAGAAAAGGAATGTGCTTCCCCTGGAGGAAAAGGCCTGTTGTGTCTGACAGGCAGACTCTTACCTAGACTCCTACCTGCAGGTTACGACTGTCCAGCTACTGAAGGAATCTTTGAATATGCAGCAGCCGTGGGAGGAGCCACCATCACTGCAGCCCAGTGCCTGCTGGACGGCAAGTGCAAGGTAGCAATTAACTGGCCTGGAGGGTGGCATCATGCAAAGAAGTAAGAAAACAATCTCTTCCCTTGTGTTTTCTCATCTGATGTCTGAACCCTGCTTCCTAGCTCCCAGCTTCCCTGCGAACCCTCAGGGTGCAATGATCCAGTTGGAAGAGAAAGCGAGGTGTGAGGGCAGGCAGGAGATAGAGAGGAAAGAAACAGAGGGCAGGGCAGAGGCCTGAGAGGAGGCAGGTCACTGCCCAGTGCTGGTGCTGTCACTGTCATGTGCTGCAGAGCAGTCTGGGGCAGGTGTACTCACAGGTATCCTGGGATCCTTCGATACATCGTTATCTCAGGAAGCTCAAGTGAGAATGCATTTTGTGAGGTCCATGGAGAAGCAGAGTGAAGAGACAAACAGTTGATGTCACTGCCAGTTTGGAACAGTGGAAATACGGTCACATGTCCAAATTGTTTTTATGCCTTTTGGGTTTCTGAATAAGAGGTTTGAAACAGTGCAGGACTGACTTTGGGATTCCCCTGCTCCATGGGGGGCTATTTCCTGTGAGCTCTAACATCAGTAATATCTTCCAGCACAACAGGAGAGGAAGTAAAAATTCTGGCCCTGAATCCTGTGCTTCTGTAGTGGTAAAATAATTTGTTTCTGTCCCATTTTCCATGGAAGTATGTTTTATTTAACTTATCCTCCCCATCTGCCAAAACATGGGGCCTCTTTGCAATGTTGACAAGACACCACCCTTCCTTGTTCACAGCCAGCTGGTATTTGCAGTGCTGTTCTGTGTCCCTGGGGAGCCTCAGGAGTTTTCATGGGACCTGTCTAACCCTGGCAGCTTGTACATGCATGTGCAGATGTCTTGCTCTGGTGACTTTTCTGACCTGCAGAGGAACTCTGGAGGTCTAACAGTGGTGTGCAAGTGCCAGCCATACCACCATCTCAGCCCGTTTTCTGGTGGGTGCTTGGCTGAAAATGGCTTCAGCTGCAGCTTGCTGTGAAAGGAGACTTGCACTAGGCAGAGCTGAGCTCTCGCTCTTTACAGAACCATGGCTTTTGGGAAATCTCCTCTTCTGTCTGGATTGCATAGCTTAAAAAATGCCTGTAATGAAAAAAGTCTTAGCAGTGTTGCTGCTGCTGAGCTATTAGCACTGTTCTGAGAAGCAAAGAGTCTGTTTAAAAAAAGGTGTTTAATACTCACTGATCCCAAAGGAGTCTTCCCCGTCTCCCCAGTAAGTTGGTGCGTGATGCTTCAGGGTGGATGCCTGCCCAGTATGAAGGTCCAGCCAGACTGACACTGAACTGCAGGTGCTTGGTTCTAGGACCTGTGTCCTAGCAAAATACATTCTTTTTGTTAAAAAACAATGGTGGTTTAGTTGCTTTCCAGGGTCTTAAAGATAGGAGGACTTAGGGCTTTGGAAGCTTTTGGTTCAGAGGATGCCTTCGGGGTTTAGGGTAAGATGCTGAGTAAGTGCCTTTTCTCAAGCCAGCCTCACCCTCCCTTCTGGGAGTGACACTCAGAGCTTTGCTGGGTGGGTTTAGGGCAGCACGGGGGATCCCAAGTGCTGAGCTGCAGCTCGGACACTGCTCTGCTTTTGACTGAACTGTTGTTCTGCTCTGACTGGTCTTAAGTTTCAGAGGTGTGTGTATTACAGCATGGAGAGAGTGCCCCAAGACTTTGTTTCCTTGTGGTCTGTGAGGGAGGGGAGAAGTACATAATCATAGTTGAGTCAGATATTCAGGATACCTGTTAACGCCTCAATTTTCAGCATTACTGTAAATGAACAGTCACTGGGAAACACCTGTTCTCCATGGCACTTGAAGAGAGTGAAAGCAAGTGCGATTCTGCCAGCCCTGGCTTGCTCTTCACCATTGCCAGCTGTTGCTGAGCAGAAATGTCAGGGAAAATGAGCTGAGTGCTGTAACTGGAAGTCAAGAGGAACTTCCCAGAGGCACATCTTGTATCCTGATATAATTTGTGGAGAAGGGATTTGGGTACTCCTGTTGCAGAGTATAAAGCTTTGCTTTAAAATAGCTGTCCAGGGCAGATTTAAGAATGCACGTGGACTGGTGCTGAGTGGTGATGGGGACTTGACTTTGGAATGAGGCTGGAGTAGGGGTCAATAAGCTTTCTTGTTCCTTTGATGCCAGCAAGTAAGCTGTCCCTGATGAATGTCAGTGATAAATCTTTCCATGGTATACCTGTCCTCTGTTTAGCTGCTTGGACTCTCTCCTGGCTGAGCCCAGGAGCTGTATCGTGAGGGAGGGACTGCATGTGGGACATCCCATTTGCATTTTCCTGGGAAGAGAAAGGAGGGACTTACTTTGGGAAGAGGCTTAACCTTCATAGTCTGAGACTTTCGAACAGTAGGAGAATCCTGTGACTCCCTTGGACCTGCCTTTCACTGTCAGGACCTTCCCAGGAGCTATGACCCAGACAGCAGGGTTGAAGTGTGCCTGTCTATGCCTGTCCAGAACTCACAGGAAAATGGCCGAAGAGGACTGTCCTCTTGCCTCAGAGAGAGAACAGGTTTCAGTTGAGTGGCTCTGAACTTTTTGAAAATGTCTCAGGTGCAGAAAGCTAGCATTTTATTTGTCCAACAGTGCAGTGCTCAGAGGTACCCCCCACAGGCCAGGATCTCTCTGCAGCAGAGCCCAGAGCTGAGAAGCAGTTGGCACAAGCAGTCCTGTTCTCTGTGCTTCCCAGTCATGCTTTGAGTTGCTCCTGACCCGTCTCTTGGTCATTGCTGGGCCTTGGCTGAGTTTTTGTACTCCTCTATGCCCCTGTGAGGTGGACGCTTGCAAAGTCAAAGTGAGAATGCTGGGATCAGTGGTGATTGCATTGGCAATATTCAGTGTCACAGACATTGTTTTCACAGGGATGAAGCTTCTGGCTTCTGTTACCTGAATGATGCTGTCTTGGGGATCCTGCGGCTGCGCCAGAAATTTGACCGTGTCCTTTACATCGATTTGGATTTGCATCATGGGGATGGTAAGACCCAGTGAAGGCTGCAAACAGCACAGCTGCACAGACTCAGGGCAGGATGGGAGAAGTCAAGGCCTGTCTGCACAGCAGGCTTTACTTGCTGCAACAGCTGTGGCTTTGGGTCCTTTTGGTGCAGTCCCTCATTCCATTTCTGCCTTGTCCTGCTTTACAGACTTGCCCTATGCTACTCTTCAGACGTCTCTTGAGGGTCTGGGCAGAAATCTTATACCTAAAGCAACAGATAGTATATCCCAGTCTCCCATTCTGGCAGAGCAGTTGCTGACAGGGTTTAATTGTTTAAGGGTCCATTGCAATGGAGAAGCAGCTGGTAGCAAACCGTGCTTTTAAAAGAAGGCTTGATGCTATAAATCTAGAGCCAGAGCTGGCCTTACCAAAACTGCTCCTTCCTTCAGGGACATTATTTCTACACCATTTAATATTTCCTGTTCTTCTAAATTTAATGATGTGTTTCATTTTGTTCTATTTTCTCCCTGCATTTGGTTTCTGTTAAGTTTCCTATTACTTCTTTTTTCCTTCTCCACGCCCCTATTTTAATATGTCTTTAAGGAAAAGGCATGTTGAACCACAGCAGCATTGAGAAAAAGCAAGAGAGCCCGGTAGCACTGGTTCTAATCAGAGCCAAGCTCTGGCCAAGGCAGCCCTGCTCGGATCCCTCTCCCAGCTTCGCAGGCCTAGCAGCACAGGCAAGTGCTGCTACCGTGGGTAGTGCCATGAGATACTGAGATCCATTCAGTACTGGTTAGCATGAGACCTGCCAGATTCATAGCAGTTGTGATCTTTGCTGCAATTGAACTCCAGTCTCTGTGGATGGAGGATGTATTTATTGAGCCGCATCTGCATTTCTGCTTTGCTCATGCTGCTCCTCTTCTTGCTGCCCTGTGTGTATCAAGCAACTCTGTGTGTTCAGACTCCATCATTTATATAAATGATGCATGAAAGCTTTTTTTCCCTTTCCTTATAGGAGTTGAGGATGCCTTCAGTTTCACCTCGAAAGTCATGACTGTTTCTCTGCACAAATTTTCACCAGGATTTTTCCCAGGCAAGTTGAACTTGTGAGGTTTCTGCTTATTTGATTCACATGTCACTGGTGAGCCCTTCCTAAAGGCAAGTTCTATCCCTGCTGTCCAGCCAATATGTCTTGCTGCCTCTTCTCTCAACCCAAGAGAAGGAAAAGAAGGGGAGCTACATGTTTGGCTTTTCCCCCTTTGTGGTTTAGCTGAGCTCTAGGCAGAGCACCTTAGATGCTGCGTGGCAGAATTGGGTGAAGGAGAGAACTGGGTCCCTCCACCCCACCTTTCATGGTGGCGGCAAGTGGACTTCCCCTAAGCATGCCAAATGTCCCGGCTCTCGACTTGCCTTTGAAACACCCCACACGTCTCTTGCTGCTGCTCGGCTTCCCCTCCTAATTGGAGTGTTTCTCTTGTGCAGGCACTGGTGATGTGACAGATGTTGGCCTGGGAAAAGGTCGCTATTACAGTGTGAATGTACCCATTCAAGATGGCATTCGGGATGAAAAATATTACCAGATCTGTGAATCGTAAGCCCTCTTGCTCCAATACAGCTGACTTGGATGGGATCTTTGAGAATAAGATACTACACAGCCTAGTATTTTAAATTACAATCCTTTCTTTAGGCTTGTCCCTTCCCCTGTTGCAGCCTTTGATTACAATGAACATGGACTGTAAGGTCTCAGAGGTATTGTCTGAATCCTTAAGCAAACTGAATATACAGAGACATTGTGGGTGGCTGGATGGGTCTCTGCCACAGGTCAGCCTGTCTCCTTAGATACACGTCCACAGTTTATCTGACGAGAGACTGAGAAGGGGCAGGTATTTTTTAGCTGTGGACTTAGGGCTAGATGTTTTTTCTTCAAGTAAGTGCTCTGAATTGTAGCTGTGGGACATATACTTGGGGCTTAGGTTTTCCTAGTACCTTCTGTCTGCTGGAAGAATGAACGGCTGAAGGCTAAATATCTGACAGTGACAGAGCTGCCTCCTGGCAGTCCCCTCTGTCTCAGCTGATGGTGGACCTTACAAGCTATTGTCCATGTCAAAACTGGGCTGTGGGGCTTGTTCTTTTCCAGGGGAGAGGAGTCTCAGTGCAGGACATGGTAGCATGTCCACCTCTAACATTTGAAGGCCGAAACCTCTCTAAACTTGTAGGGCAGTCATGTGGGGGCCATGCCTCCTGCTGCCTTATTGGTGCTTGCCATTGCTGGGGCAGAGCAGCCTTCTTTGTGCCAGAGAACATGCTTCTGAAAGGCATCTCTAGGGGCTGAGACAGGTCAGGAACTCACTCAGGTGGAGCCTGCTGCATGCATGCACAGCTGAAGGACGTCATAATCTACCATAGATTTCAAGCTGTGTACAGCTAAAGCTTCTGCAAAGAGACTTAGAGATCTCTTTTGAGTTTTATCCTGGCTGGGAGGCAGCCCCAGGCATGACTGTGGATGTCTCATCCAGGTGTTGTTTGAGGGTGATTGCCTGAACTTCCCAAAACCACGATGGGCTTGAAGCATGAAACTCTGTCCTATGTAGGTTTTTGCAGGCTCACTACACCCTACACAGAGCTTTTTGTCATAGTTTTGCCTCAAGAGCCATATATGAGAGAGGAGAGTAAGATCCTAGCCAGAGCCTTCCTCGGTTTCTCCTGTCCTCTCCTGTCCTAGTGAGAGGTGTCTGAGAGTTCAGGATTGTTGTTTTGCCAGACCCAGATTTCCACAATGACTTCCACAGGGCAAAAAAGCCCCTAGATTGTCCTGCAGCCAAAAGGCAGAGAGTGTAATTACAGAGTTTGATGCTACCACTAAATTGGGGAGGACTGGATCCCCCTCTACCATGTTATCAGTGGTGTTTTTGTGTTTATCAGCCTTTTGATAAGTGCTCTGAGAGCTAGATTTGCTGTAGAGGTGGAAGGCTAACTAGGAACAGAGGTAGTGTAACTGGTATGAGTTGGGTGGAAGCAGAGAATGCAGAAACCCTAAGGCATTGGTGGGTCTGAAGGACAGAGCCATGCCACCAGCATTCCTCTGAGCTGTGCTGGCATTAACTGGACTGCTCCTCCTCTCCCCAGAGTGCTGGAGGAGGTGTATGCTGCCTTCAACCCCGATGCAGTTGTGCTGCAGCTGGGGGCAGACACCATTGCTGGAGACCCCATGTGCTCTTTCAACATGACACCCGAGGGAGTGGGCAAGTGCCTCAAGTATGTCCTGCAGTGGCAGCTGGCAACTCTTGTCCTGGGAGGAGGTGAGTGCATCCTGCTGTTCTGAGAGAAACATGTTTGTCTTCCTGTGACCCTGCCTCCAGGGCTCAGCCCTGGCAAGGGTTTAGCGGGCTGACTGCTGGGCAGTGTCAGGAGGACACACTGTGGCACACTACAGTTTGCTTACACTTGAAATCCTTGATACTGACTGGTGCAAGTCTCAGTCCTGACTCAGATCTTGAATTAAAAGCTGCATGGCTTCTCTGCAGGAGAGGCCAATAAACTGATCCTCGCTTCTCAGTGACACCTCTGATTCCCATCTCTGCTGATCAGCCCTCTGGTGCTTCTCTTTGAACGTGAGCACTATGTTCCCAAACCTATCTTGGGCACCTGGTGATGAATGGTTTAATTAAGATTCAAGCAGGGGCTTGGGACAAGGCCTGACTGCCTGCAAGGTACAGCTAGGCTTATCTCTGCTGTGCTGCCCAACCAGCTGCTTGTCCAATGGGAAGAGCACAGGACAGGCTTTATGTTAAGAGAGCATTTCAGGACAACAAAAGCCACTGTTTGCCAGGGAAAGCCCCTGAGCTCCATGATTGGAGCCTCATCAGCTCTAGGTGTTTTCCTTTTTGAGATGGGGGAAATCAGGTACAGCATATTAAGGCTAAAATTGTATGTGCCTGATGCCCTTTGTTTTGGAAAGGTTATGAGTGTTCAGTCCTGCTGTGGCTTGTCTGTGAGTGTGCTGGAGATGTCACCTTTCAGACAAAACCCAAAACCTCTTTTAAAAAATGAGGATCAACTATGTGTCACTTGTGAAAATACCAAAGGAGTGTCCCACCACTGCAGCATGTGGAAGCATTTGAAGTGGAAATTGAAGGAGAAGGAAAAAAAAGCAGGGAAAAAGCCCCACAACAACCAACGCAAACAGAAGGGAATATTGAAAGATATGGTCTCTCTGTCTTGTCAAAGCACTTTTCTCCCTTTACTATTCTAGTTATCTTTTCTGGAAAAAAAAGTTATCTGAGTCTCTTGCAGGATTGCTTTCAGCTAAGGTTTCTCCTTGTGGGCTCATGTTCCATTACTACGTAGGTAGCCATTTCCTGCTCACTTTGAAATCTCATTTTCATGTAAAGCAGTTGTAGTGATGAGTTTCACATTTGTCCTCTCAAACATGATGGTGCTGAAGAGCTCACCAGCATATGGCTGGACATGTGTATTTTGCTTTATAGGTCAAAGGCTGGTATTAAAAAGCAGGAAGCCCCCATTTCTGCTGCAGCCTTTTCCTTTGAATGCCTCTCCTTTTTGCCAGTAGAGAGTCCAGCACAAGGGGCTGGGAGCTCATCCTGGGTCTGAGATGGTGGCTGGAGGACCAGCCTCTGCCACACTGGATGTAACTGGGCTTCAGTTTGAGTGGTCGGCTCTTGCATACACTGTCATTCAGACCTGGCCTTGAGTAGCCAGCAGGTGCAAAAGGCAGATTTTGGACATGGCTTGAGTGGATGAAGTAAGCTGAATTCATGTAACCTGTGCAGAGTGGCCTCATGATTTGTTCCTTCCACTTAAATCTCTTTTTCTCTTCTCCCTTTCCCCACTCTTCCTCCTCAAAATTCCAATTCTTTCTGGAAACAGGAGGTTACAACCTTGCCAACACGGCCCGCTGCTGGACATACTTGACTGGGGTCATCCTTGGGAGAACACTGTCCTCTGAGATCCCTGATCATGAGGTAACATTTTGAAAAACTCGTTTCTCCTTGCAGAAGAGCCAGTTGTTCTGCCTAATCCACACACCATCCTTGCCACTCAGTCCTCTTTTGTGAAGATACTTACGTAACAAAACTGCCCTGACTTAGCAGTATGATGGGTGCTTGTACCCAGAAACAGAGGCTGTCTGCAGCTTTCTGTGAGGGGTCTTACATGCCAATAAACTCCAATCTCAGATAGTTACAGAGAGGATGGGCAGAAGGATTCACTGGTTTGCTCAAAGAGCTCCTTAGGATGTGCCTTTTGCCTTTCTCAAGGCTTAATTTATTTTTTCAGCTGCAGTTTGAGTGGCCACAGTTCCTGTTGCTCTGCTTTCCTCCTCCTCCCCCTGAGGGTTCTGTCAGCAGTGTCCCATAAAGAGTGGCCAGGGCCCAGCACACTCCAATAAGTTGCTCTTCTCTGGAGCTGACATAGCTCTCACCTTGCAAATACTCTGTCTCTCTCTGTCAGGGTCTCCTGTAGTTGTACAGGGGTGAACTTCCAAACCAATGGAGCAGAGAATTTACCCCAGAAATTGGCCCATTTTCTCCTACATTCTATGCCACTCATGACTACCCACCCTTGGGGCAGATCTTTTGATTGACCTTACTAGAAATCTCTGTTTTGACTCTAAGCATGGTGTGGACTCCACTGACTAAACATGGTATAAACTGTATTGAGGACGTGCACATAAGAGGCATAACAACAAGAACATGCTTTCTGTAACATCCAAAGGGAATTCAGAATTCTTAAAAGCTGTTGTAACAGGCCTGAAGGAGAAAGAGAGGGTGACAAGCTGAGGAAAATAATCCTCTCCTGTTTCCCCTTCAGGCTGAGTACTATTATTAATGGATTACCTAAGATAGCGCCCCAGGTAAGGGTGGGAGAGGAACACTGAATACACATCCCAAATGACCTTCATTGCCCTTGTTATCATTTTGTAAACTAATATCACACAGTACAGCAACAAAGCAATCCTAATCCCCCTCCCTGCTCTGAAAAATATCATCACAAGGAACATATATGCTCACACGTAGGTACGACACCTACATGAACAGACCAAACTACATTGTGACCAGTGGCTCTGTACCTAATATGAACAAATGCTTAGAATCAGATTGGTTTCCAACCCACTCTGGGCAGATCTGTTGTTATCTCAAGCCTTTGTGCCCCATACTGGGCACCAGTTAAGGTTGTCTTAGGAATGGTATTCTCCAATTTAGTGCTTCTGCTAATATCATGCACTGTTCCCCCTGCCCTGTCTAATTGGAGGCACAAAGAGTAAAGATCACAGTTGAAATCAGAACAATTTACTGAACAGTAACAGCAACAATACTAATGACAAGAAAAGAAACAGTTCACACAGAAACACCCCTGGCCCCCTAACAATAGACAATACTGCACAGCTCCCTCTGCCACATTATTTCAGCTGGAAGAAACGCCTTCTGTCTGGAAGAGTCCCTTTCCCGTGCCCTCAGCAATGACATGAGGTGGTGTAGAATAACCTCCGTGTCCTGGCCATGCCTCCTCCCAGCTACTGCAAAAACTGACCCTGGCTTGGCTAGAATCATGACACAACATGACACACAGCTGTCAGTAACCTGTGATTCTGCGTTAGCGCATCAACCCATGTGCTGCAGATGTCCTGCATGCTACCTGAGCACTTAGCCAGGAGAGACAGTTTCCTTGCAGCACACTGATTTTTCCTTTCCAAGGTGTTTCACATGTCAGTGCAGTGTTCAGCAAGGTGGGAGGTGAACAGTGATCACAGCACTTGAAATTCAATAATAAAAAATCCCATTTGCAGGTAACTATATGTAAAATGAGTGCCAACAGCTTTCCCAAATAAAGCACTTGGATAGACATTTGACTGCTTTTGACTGCCACGCTGGGCTCTGCTTCCCGTCCCTTGAACTGGGAAGTGGTTGAAAACTCCAGGTGGACACAGACACTGCTGAAGTACCACCTTGATGTAGTGAAGCTATATGTGGCCCTTAGGTGGAGAAATGGTTTTTTGTCTTTTTACAAGCAGGTACCCATGGGGAGCCCTCCCTCTAGCTTCAGCTTTCAGAGACCTCTGCTGACTTTCCTCTCCTCTTTCCTGCAGTTCTTTACAGAGTATGGTCCTGATTACGTGCTGGAGATCACGCCAAGCTGCAGACCAGACCGCAATGAGACACAGAGAATTAAAGAAATTCTGAACTCTATCAAAGGTGAGTGTTGTCCAAATCAACACACTGTTTCAGGCCCACAGGTTTTTTTAGAGGAGGCTTCAGAAGAGCTCATTGGGCTCTTTCTCACTGACTGGAAAGATGAACCACATTCACTTGGCTGCTCATTAGTGCACAGCGTAATTTGCCTCCTACATCCCTTGGGATTTTCAGGGTTGATGGGAACAGAGTTATGGGTCCCTGTAGCAAAAGTTGCCATTGCCTTTGCTCTGGCTGGGCAGGGGAGCATGGGGCCTTTGTTGTTGTTGGAATCATAGAACAGCCCAGGTTCTAAGGGACTTCAAATATCATCTGGTCCAAACTTTCATAGGAAAAGGAGCATAGATGAGACTATCTAGCAACCTTTCCAGACACATCCTGAAAACTTCTCGCAGTGGGACCTCTACCAAATCCCTGGGGAGTTCCCTCCAGCTTGATTGTTCTCACTGTAAAAAAAAAATACTTAACGTGAAACCTCTCCTGGTGCAACTCACACCTGTTGTCCCTTGTCCTCTCCATGTGGCTCCTTGTGAAGAGAGAGCAGTGTTGCAGTGTGCTGATGTTAGAAGTAGGGTAGGAAGTGCAATGGCCATAGATGCTGCTGGGTGTCCATTTCCAAGAACGAGTCGATCCTAGGGAGAGGACTTCCCCTCCTTGGGAACCTGTCAAGAGGGTAGGAGGAACAACATCACTCCAGAGCTGGAAGGGAGGTCTGTGCACTCCTGTGTATGAGTCCAGCCTGAAAGAAGGACAAGGCAGCAGAGAGTGAGCATGTGCCTCTTGGATGTCCACAAATCCCAAAACAGCATTCAGCATTGTGAAAGCAGAGGCAGGGTCCCGTGTGGTAATTTCCAAAGCTTGTCTCAAACAAGAGCAGCAGCCTCAGTAAAAGGAGTGAGAGGTCAGCAGGAGCTGAGATCTGTGCTGAGGCTGGAATTCCCATATCATAGCCCATTAGGCACAGGAGTAGCCCCCCTTGCCAGGTCACTCCACCAGGCTAAAATATCAGTGGAAATAACCCTTTTCTGCTTCCTTTTATTTTCAGGGAATCTGAAGCACGTTGTTTAGCAGAAAAGGAAGGCTCAGGCAAGTGCATTTCCTGTGGAGAAGACAGTATATTTATGTGAGCAACTGGTGAAATTTGTGGCTGCAGGGAAACTTTCGAAGAAAGTACTGTTGATTGGTTGGTTGGTTATGGTTTTTTTCCTCTTTGAAGAAGAAAAGCTGCTGCATGCCACAAGCACCATGGCTCTCCCCAGGCAGGAGTGTGGGCCCTCCAGCCACAGCCTTCCAGTGCTTGCAGAGCCTCCTCTACTCCTTTCTCTTTCCTTTTTTAACACCACAGTTTGTTCTCACAACTGCTTTTAAATGTATTTTAAGAGAGGGGCTGCTCAGAGGTGTGAGCTCTCCCCAGCTGGAGCCCAGTGCTGTGTTACCAGGGCCACAGCCTCAGAGCTGCCCACTCGTGAAGTACAGCCTGAGGACTACCCTGGGGCACCACAGGTTGTGTCTCTTACCCACAAAAAGGCCACAGCCATTGTGTTTTTAACTGAGAATTTTTAAAAAATAAAATACTTGACATATTCATCCAGCCCCTTCCTTTCTTCTTCAACCCACCCTGCCTTGCCACTGCTATTTTCCACAGCCCCCCTTACCCCCCCACACACACACACAACAGAGCCATTTGTGAGCTCCTGAAATTGTGCACAGAGGGGCCAGACCCTGGGGAGCGTCTCAAGAGTGTTGAGGGAGTTGTAGGGCATTATGGCAGCTCCTGTCCTGGGAGATCTTGGATGAACTTCAGATGCTCTGGTGCCCCATGAGAGCTGCCACAAGATGTGTCAACAAGGGAACAGGTATACAGGTATCTGGGGCAGATCTCTCTCAGTGCCAGGGGGCCATGGAGCCTGGCCTCTGCTGCCCTTGTCCCCTCATTCTCCTGGCCCATGGACTTTTTATTATGCTGGGTTTTTAAAGGATGTCCAGTCACTGTGGGAAAGTGTATTTCCTGTGGCTTTAATTAGATTATACTGGAAGAAACAGCAAGACAAAGGGGCTCCCAGCCTGGCCTTGGCTCTGTGTTTTGCTCTGTTGTTTTTCACTGCAGATTGAAACAACAGGAAATCTGGTGTGGAGATAGGTGAGCAGGATGTGGCTCCCATGACTCCTGACCCCTTGCCTCCTTCCATGTACCCATGGGACCTGGTGTGGTGTGACCAGTCTTGTGAGATACCAGCTGGCAGGACGCTGGTGCTGCCATTGCCCCAGCAAAGGATTCCATTGCCATGGGGAGATGTCAGGCTTGGGGACTGCCCATCCAGGCAAAAAGGTGAGGAATGAGAGAGTAGAGAAGCTGGCCAGCTGCTGCCTCTGATGCACCTCAGGGCCCTATGTGCTGTCTCCACAGCAGGCAGACTGATGTGGGAGCTGTTTCAGGAACACAGCTGGGAAAATAAACAATAGGAAACCCCACAAGTGTCAAGTGTTGTGGCTTTAGGTGAGGTGCCTCTTGGGTGGAAATCCCTGCGTTTCCCATGCACAGGGGGATATGCCGCCTTGCCGCCCACGCAAGCCCGGGGTGAGCCAGGGCGCCTCTGCAGTTCCCTGCCTGTCTGGGTCTGTCGCTGGACCCCAGCCGCCCGGGACAGCCCGCGCCTCTCCGAGCGCTGCCGTGTCCCGTTAGACGAGATCAGACGAGCTGTTTACACTCCTCTCCCCGGGGCACGAAGGAGCTCACGGCGGCGGCGATCCTGCGCTGCTGCCCCGCCGGGGCTGAGGAGGCGCCGGCGGCGGGACCTGCTCCCCGCCTCTGTGGCCCTCCCAGGCAGGTCCCACCTCCTGGCCAGCTTGTGCGTGCAGAAGCTCCACAACCAGAGCTGCCTCACGGGGAGAGCCCGGCGCCCCGCGGAGCTCGGCTCGCCGCTCGCCTGGGGCTCGGAGAGCCGCTGCCTCCAGGCCGCCGGACTCGGAGCCGGTGGACAAGGTCGGGGCGCTGGTGGTGGAGCTTGGCCTCAACAGGACCGACGAGCTGCCGGAGCTCTGGCTCGGTCACCACGAGCTCGACTCCCCGTCGGACCTGCCGGCCCGCTACTGAGGCTGGAGCGCGGCTGGGGCGGGGGGCTCCCAGCTCAGCCCCCGGTGAGCCGCGTCCCAGCCGCCCCGGGCACCGGCAGCGCTCGGAACGCACCGGGCGGGGAAGGGGCGGGAGGAGGAGCTTGGGCCGCGCTGCCTGACCCAAAATGCGCAGGCAAGGAGCTCCAGCTGCCGAGTAATGACATCTGGAAGGGTCGTGGTTCCGTCGCCTGTGGCCCTTGTCCATTTCGGCGAAGAACTTTGTGTGTAGCAGCCCTTAGTGGAAGGAGGGTGGGCGCCCCGCAGCTCCAGTGCGTTTTCTCGGCTTATCATACTCTCATCCTGTTGTTGAAAATCATACAACTTTCTTAGTAACTTTTCTAATTAAAATTTCTAATTAATTGTTTTAATAAATCACGAACGGTGTCATTTTCCACCGTAGCCAAGCACTTAGCAAGGTTTGTCATAAACTGCTATTGTGGGAACACAGGTCAGAAAATTACTAAAACTTTTAAGTTTTGCTAAACCAGCCTTGATATGCTTCATTGGACTAAGCATGGGAGAGATATATTGCTGAAACTGGACACACGGAATACAGAATTTATAGACTACAAGGACATTTTGCAGAACCCAGAGATAAACAAACAAAGACAATTTAGCAATAGACTTAGCTGTGAAAAAAGATAACAAGATAATAGCAAGACTGAAAATGCAGACTAATTAGCATGAGAAGCAAAAAAATCTACAACCAGTAGAAGATAAAATACTATTTAATGAAAGAGAACTATGTATTTTATAGCCAATGAACATTAATTTCTTTACTAAATAGGTATAAATTTGTATAAATAGTGAAAAGTTTTGAAAGCGTGCATGTATCACAAGTGGAGCTCCCCCTATTCACCCAGCACTGTGAATAAAGTAATGCTGCTCTCTAATCTAAACACGGAGTTTAATTTATCCCGACGTTTTCGGGGACAGTGTTATCCTGGGGAATAGGACCTCTGTCCCAGCCACACCGTGCTACGGGAGCGCTGCTGTGGGGACGTGCTTAGGAGCGGGGCTGCCTGGCAGGGTGCGGCGGCCTGGGCCTGTCTCGCTCCGGAGCGCTGTGAGGACACGTCGGCCTCCCTGGGGATGGCAGCTGCGGCAACTTGACCCCCCAGCTGCCTTCAAGAGTGGGCGCTAAGGCCCAGCGTCAGGTCTGGGGGCTCCCAGCTCTACCCCGGGAGGGGCCGTGGCAGGGGGAAGGCACAGGTTTGGGAGGGCAGGTGTGGGCAGGGCGAGGTCCCGGCACAGGTGTTACCCGGGGTTCGGCTCCCGACACTCACACACTCTCCCAAACCGCAGGGCCAGAACGTGGCGGGCTGTCCCATGCCACCAGCGATGAACACGGACACGGTGCCCAGCTAGGTGCAGGGAGTCCCGGAGCGCGGTGTCCCGGGGCGGGGTGTCCCCACCGGGGCTGCCCGGAAGGGACAAACCCTCCCGCGCTCCCCGCCGCCTCGCAGCGGCCCCGGACCTCCGAGCCGCCAGGGGGCGATGCATGTCGCTGCCACCATGCTTTGTCCTTCCGCGGCGGGCCGGAAGCACCAGTCCTTTCTCGGCGGAGCGCAGCCATGGTGAGAGCGCGGTGGCGCCGCTCCCCGCCGCCATCCGCCGCCATCCGCTGCTACCGCGGGCTGTGGCCGCCCCCCCCGGGGCCACAAGCGCGGGAGGGAGCCCGGCGCTAGGGTCCTAGGGGCGGGGGTCCGAGGGGCCGGGGAGGGATGGCTGGGTGGGGGCCGGGCCTGGCGGCGGCCCGTAACACACCCTTTAACGCGTCCCATCCTGTAGGCCCGCGGCCCCAAGAAGCATCTGAAGCGCGTGGCTGCACCCAAGCATTGGATGCTGGACAAGCTGACGGGCGTCTTCGTGAGTGCAGGCCTGGTTTGGGGTTGAAGCTCGGGTCGGGCTTGGTCCGGGGTCGGAGGTGGGGCCAGGGCCGGGCTGGTCGTGGCAGGCGCAGTCACATCAGGGGTGCTGCGCAGTAAACGGCGGCAGCTGGACAGGGCAGGAGGTGTTGGTTTAGCGTTAGGGTCTTTGTGAATGGCGTTCGTGTTTTCCCTGTGTGCAGAGGATATGATGGAGTCGTTGGGTGTTCTCTTTTAACCTGCCTGTTGGGCTTTTCCACCTCCGGGTTGAGATGGATGGTTGTGCTCTATTTGGGACAGTTTTGTGAGGCTCGCAAGACATGGGGGAAACTGCTGTGAATAACAAGAACAGGGAGCTTCAGGCAGTCACTGCCTGCGTGGCAGCTGCACTTTGTGGTGCTGCCCTTCTGTGCTCTTGCGGGAGCTCTTGTCGCCATGGTTTCCTTCTCTGGGGTGGCTGATGCTGCTTGAGCCTCCAGCAGAAAGCTTCTGTCCACAGGCACCCCGCCCATCAACAGGCCCTCACAAGCTGAGGGAGTGCCTTCCCCTCATCATCTTCTTGCGCAACCGGCTGAAGTATGCTCTGACAGGAGACGAGGTCAAGAAGATCTGCATGCAGAGGTTCATCAAAATAGATGGCAAAGTCCGCACTGACATCACCTACCCTGCAGGCTTCATGGGTGAGTACGAATGGGACAGTTCCATAGGCAGCTGTCCTACACTGGCGGGGGAGTGTTTTGTGGGGCTGGCATTATTTGAGGGGTAAGGTTTCCCTGCTGGATTTAATATGTATAAGCTATGTATAAGCAGTTGTTATTTAGTTTGGAATTGTGTGCTGCAGTGAATATCATAATCAGATACCTGTAGCCTGTAAGTGCCTGCTTGACCTGGGTAAGTTGCTGTTCAGATTCCACCCTTCGGCAGTTTTTGCTAATTTGCAGTCTGCCACAGAAAAGTTGTGAGCCTGTGATCAAAGGTAGATTGCAACCTCATCAATCATACCCTCATTATTCAGCAGTCTCTGTTTCATGAGCTTGATCCCAAGTTAGGGTCTTGGGTAACGAGCTGGTAACAGCAGCTGTTGTATTTTCCTGTTTGCAATCAGATGTCATCAGCATTGAGAAGACAGGTGAGCATTTCCGCCTGGTGTATGATACCAAGGGCCGGTTTGCTGTTCACCGCATCACACCTGAGGAGGCCAAGGTGAGGAGCTTCGATGTGTTGTGTGGATCCGGTTTGGGTGTGCCATCTTCTGAATGAGAGCTGACGTCTCTCTTCCCTGACAGTTGAGGCCATGCTGCACTTGAGATTGGGGCGCTCAATGTTGTGGTGAAGCCTGGGTCGGGGGAGATCTCTTGGTTACTTTAAAGTAGTTCACAGATGGGTGTAGGTGCATTGTCTCGGTGCTGGAGATGAAGTTGTTTGTATGGGCTAGGTCAGAGAATTTTGGGGTGGAGGAGAGTCTTGGTCTTGCCAGCTAACTATGACCGGAAACATGGAACTGCCTGTGGTGTAAAGGCTTTGAACTTCTTCCCAGGACAACAAAACTTCCGACTCACCCTGGATGCTGGGGAGCAACTTCTCATGCATTTTACTTAACCCAGGCATGGTGTGTGCCTGAGCTGCAAGGCCATGCTCTGCTGTGCATCTCCTTCCATAAGGCAGGCTGTGCAGGCACACAGCTGTGTGGATGGCAGAGCTGGCTGTGCTGGAGCCAGCTGTGGTGTGGTTCTCCTTGTGGTGTGCTTCTCTGGCTACTACTCTGTGTTGATATATGAAGTCCAGAGAGGCTGTGAGGGAGTTAGGGTGGCAGGCAGGAGGGAAATCAGTGCCTTGGAAGGGTCTCTCTTGGGTCCTGGAGAAATGCAGCTTTTGTCTCTGTTGCGTGCTTACGGGCTTCCAGAAAAAATAAAGGAATTGCCCTGGTAAAGACTTCCCTGTGAGAATGTAGCCAGTGTTTGTGGGGAGGCTGAAGCCCGAGGTGGGCTGCCGCTCCCAGCAGCAGAGGTGTTTTTGGGCGGGGCTGTAGCAGAGCTGCGTGGCAGCTGTTCAGTTGTTACTAAGGCAGGGAGTTGGACACATCACTCTGTGGGCTCATGTTGTGAGCTCCGAGTGTCCACCTGCTGGCTGGTGGCTCTTTGGAGTACAAGAGTTCCCTAGTCCTTGGCATTGCTTGTTGCCTCAGCTGAGAGGTGCTGGTTTTTGTTTGCAGTACAAGCTATGCAAGGTGAGGAAGATCTTTGTGGGCACCAAAGGAATTCCTCACTTGGTCACTCATGATGCCCGCACTATCCGCTATCCAGACCCCCTCATCAAGGTGAATGATACAGTCCAGATTGACCTGGAGACAGGCAAGATCACAGACTTCATAAAGTTTGACACAGGTAGGTCTTGCATCCCATTAAAGCACTGTACGCTTCTCTGCTGTGGAGAGCAGTGTGGAAGTTAAATGCCAGGCATATTTGCACTGAAATAGAGAGCCAATGGTGTCAACCTTTGGAAGGGGTTTGTGTCCCAGGAGCATATCCACCTGGAGCTGGAGCAGGAGATTATTCCTGTGTCCTGTCAGTGGGAAGCATTCAGCGGGGACTTGGTAGTTCTGAGGCACCAGGTAGAAGCAGCAGGCTGGTGGGGAGGTGTTTCAGCTTGTCTCTTCATGGTGAGAGGTGGTTTCAGTCACAGCTGTGAGCAGTGCTAGCACCGGCAGGATGGGAATGTTTGGCATGGGCAGGGAGCCCAAGTGGAAGGACTTCACAGCACTTGGTGCTAGCTCTTGTCACACCTGTATTCCCTTACTCAGGTAACCTGTGCATGGTGACCGGCGGTGCCAACTTGGGCCGTATTGGGGTGATCACCAACCGGGAGAGGCACCCCGGGTCGTTTGACGTCGTTCATGTGAAGGACGCCAACGGCAACAGCTTTGCCACCAGGCTCTCCAACATCTTCGTTATTGGCAAAGTAAGGCCGTGGGGACACCAGGTGGGGGCTTCTCTCTTGTGAGGGTCTGCTGGCTGAGGCAAAGAGCCTTGGTGTTTCCTTAGGCAGCTGTCTTCCCACACAGTGGAGTTCCAGTGCTGGCCTCTGTTCTTACTTTGCTCCCTGTATTTCTTCCTACTCTGGAAAAAGGAAGAAGCATTTGCAACTTTAGGAATGAGGATGTTTTCAAGAAGCAGCCCTGAAACCTGAGAGCTAGGGGCTGAGCAGTGCTCAGACTTCGGTGTGATCTTGGCAGCTGCTGTGACTCAAGAGTGCCCCCCACAAAGCCTGTGCTGCTTTATCCAGGTTGCCGAGGGGCTATGTTTTAGTTTTGGCTAAAGCACATTCTTCACTGATGTGACTGACAGGCAGCTGTAGACCTGTGCATCCATAGCACCTTCCCCAGTGGCCTCTGCTGTGCCGGTGCTACCACCATGTTTACCTGACTCAGCATGAGCAGGGGTGGGCTTCTGCTGCTTTCTCCCTTAGAGGGAGAGCTGTGCTGCTCTCTGGCTTTCCTCATGTGGTTTCTTCTCTCTTACTGCAGGGCAACAAGCCGTGGATCTCCTTGCCCCGTGGAAAGGGCATCCGCCTGACCATTGCTGAAGAGAGAGACAAGAGACTGGCGGCCAAGCAGAGCAGCGGATAAAGTCCAGCTCAGGCTGGCTGTGGTGCTGTCACTGTGTTCATTAAACCGTTTACTACATGGCTCTGACTGGCTGGGGAGCGTCCTGGGGAGGGGAGTCATGCTGCCAGTGCATGACATGTGCCAGGCCCTGCTCTTCAGAAGGTCCTGCTTCTCTGGGGAGACTCCCATCAATCTGAGCAACTACCACAGCCATATTCCAGAAAGGCAAGGAAGAAGAGTGGGAGAGCCATCAGTCTGCTCTGTCTGTCCCTGGGAAGGTGTCGGTACAAATGCTCCTGGATGTGCAGGAGAAGCAGGGATCTGAGGAGAGCTAGCTTGGCTCTCTGTATGCAGTGGTGCCAGGTCAGCTTTAGGGGTTACCCCTGCTATGTCAGCTTCAAGGGTGTTTGCACTCAGTGTCCAAGCCTTCCCATGCACTGGGAAGATCCCTCGGGCTGCTCCTCTCTTTTCTGTGGAGGTGGAGGGTGCAAGTGATCACACTGACAGCCTGGACTAAGTGGGAAGGGAACGGGCTACTGGGGACACTGAGCACCAGCCTGTGAGTCAGCTGATGCCCTGCAGGGGCCAGGATGGGAACCAGTTGTGGCTTTGGTAGTGGCCCTGGAGGATAAGGTGGGCAGGTGTGGGCAGTGTGCAAGGGCAGCTGCACATCTGAGCTCTGCCGGCAAGGGTGCAAGGAGGCACTCTGGGGAAGGGGAGGCTGTGCCTGGGGAAGAGGAGCTCTGGGGGCTCTCCTGCTCTGCCTGCCTGCTTGGCCTTACAAGCAACTGTCTTCCAAGATGGATGGGGCACAGAAGTGCATGATTTGAAAACTGGCATCTTTTATTTGGCTTCATCAGGTGTCCGTCGTGAAATGTATTTGAGCCTCATTAAGTGTCTGCAGCCAGCTATATCCTGCTGTCAGGAAAGCTGAATGACTGTGGCACTGCCCGTGGTCCTATCCCTCAAGTGTTACTGTGCTGCTTCCTCTGGGTGTTGAGCAGGCTCAGAGCAGCAGCATTTCCAGGGACTTTAATGGTGATTGCAGTGGGTACTGGTGCTTGGGCTGTCCTCTGATGCACAGATGTGAGCACCAGAAAGTTAAAATCCCCACATTTTTATGCACAGGACCAAAAGCAAAATCCACCACAGTTTTTATGTTGTGAAAAACTCCAGAAAATTGCCAGTTGAATATTTGAGAAAGTAAAACTCAATTTTTATACCAGCAAAAGACTTTCCAAAATGGCAGTGAAACCAATACGGGAAAATTTGGGGTGAAATGTTTGCAGTTTTGGAGTGGTCTTGCAATAGATTATCCAGTGTGGGTCAACCAGGTTAAGTTGCTTTGTGTGGGTTATCCCAAATGGCTTGGCTGCTGCGCATTACCGCGGGTGGATCTGGTGTGTGTCATCGCCTGCTGTTCCTCGTGCGTCTCCCGCCTCCGTCCGTGTCCTGTCCGCGGTCCTGGCCGTGACCTCCGCGCTGGCGGCGCCGCCGTGCGGTCAGGAGCTGCTGCTGCCGCCAGCAAAGCGCCTTGCCCGAAACGGGGGGGTGTCTCCCTGCTGCTCTCCGCTGGCCAGAATGCGAACTGCAGATGAGGGGTGACCGCGCGCGCGGCGGGAGCCGCCTCCCGGTCCCGGTCCCGGTCCCGATCGCGACGCTGCCGTCCCACGGGCACGAGCGATGGCGGCGGTTCTCGGAGTGCAAAGCGCCGCTACTGCCTCAGCGCTGCTGCCGCCACTGCCGCCCAGCGTTTGAGCAACCTTCCGGACCGCTGCGGGCCTGGTGCCCGCGCGGGTGCTCGGAGCGGCGCTGCGGAGCACCGAGAGCGGCGTGGCTGAGCACTGGCGCGGAGCCCGGCGGTGGCAGCGGCGGATGAGGGATGAGGTCGCGGGAGCGATGAGGTGCCAGCCTCAGCGGGTGCGGAAGAGCCGCCCCCGGGCGAAGAAGCTGCCCCCACCCGCCGCGGCTCCCGGCCCGGGCGAAGGCGGCCACGTCCCCGGGCAGGGCTGGGCGCCTCTCCGTGTCATCAGAGCTCCCCTGAGCCTTCACCGACCCTGTTCGCCCTGTGCCGCTACCCTAGCTCCAGCATCGCCCCTGAAACCTGCCCTGTGTCCCTTAGCCATGTCGTGACAGCGGCAGGTTGGCCGTCGAGGGGTCCCCAGAAGCCCCTGCAGAAGAAGAGATTCGTGCAAGGGATCTACAGTAATAATAACAGCTGCTGCTGCTTCTTTCCCTCTGCCAAAGGCCGCACTGGGCGTCTAAATGTCCATTTTTCCCGAAGTATCCCTGGGCGATGCCGGTGACTACACCCGCCTGGGGCTTGCCTGGGTCGTTAGTGTCACCGAAACTGCGGGAAAAACAAAAATAACTCTCCGATGTTTTTAGTGTTAGAGAGTTAAGGCATTACTTTATTCTGGCCAGAATGTTGTTCTAGCCAGGATGTGCGGAAGAAATAATTTCATCCACACATTGTCCGTGTTGGGCAGAGAAAATAATTTAATGACACTGCTCTTTACTAGATTTTCCACATAGTTTATACAGTCAAACCCCATAGAAATTAATCGGCTCAATGTTCATTATTCCCAAGTCATGCAGTTCTTAGTATTTGGTTTCTTATTGGATATGGATTTCTTCCTTTTCGATGCTGATTAGGTTCTCATTCTCTGTTTTCCCAGACTAGGTGTCTCTGGTCATGCCAGCGGTGGTCTGGAGTTAATGGCTGTTTTCTTTTGTGTATCTTATGTGCTACTCCCGGTCCCTTGAACTCTGTATCATTTCTAAAGTTAGTACCGGCCTTACTCCCTCCAGGGCGTGGATTGAAGAGATACAGGATGAGCACTTACTGGCTCGGACAGAATCTTGTTCTTCATATCTCTGTTATTCTCTGTTGCTCTCATTGTCTCTGTCCCAGCGTCCTGCTTGCAGTATCCCACTTTCTCATTCCCTTGTCCCTAGCCTGGTTTCTTTGTTGGTCTGTTCTCCTGTTTTTTCTTGTTGCTCTGGCCTGCCGCTCTTTTTCTCTTTTTCTTTTTTCTTTTTCTTTTTCTTTTTCTTTTTCTTTTTCTTTTTCTTTTTCTTTTTCTTTTTCTTTTTCTTTTTCTTTTTCTTTTTCTTTTTCTTTTTCTTTTTCTTTTTCTTTTTCTTTTTCTTTTTCTTTTTCTTTCTTTTCTTTTTTCCTGTTCCCATTACTCTGCTTCAGTCCTGTCTCTGTGTTCATAAACGTAGAGACAGATGGGTTTGTGCAGAAGTGATTTAAGGAATGGACCTGAGCCATGACTTGAAATACACTTACTGTCTATATTCCCTGATGAGGGAATGCTCTATCTAGGGAACTTGTCTGCTGGCAGAGTTTGTTTGTCTGAGCCTTCATTTGAAAATGTCTGTTGTGCCTTGAGATGCAGAGTACAGAAGTATTACCCTTCCAAAGCCATTTGAAGATAATGAAGACTGTTGCATATAAGTTTTACTGGCATTTCATTTTGTTTGGAGGAAAATCCGATAGTTGTTTATGGATATTATTGCAATAACAGTGGTCTGTGAAAATAATGAAAGTATTGTGAAGTGCCTTGTAGTGCTTCCCCCCCCCCGCCCCCTTGTTCTGCAGGGGAATAAAACTTATAGTTCAATAGCAGTGTAACTAATTCCATGCAAAGTTCATGACTTTGGGAATGCTGGTAAAACTAAAAGGTTTGAACTCTTCCCTGTGGTGCAAGTTCATAGAAATGAACAGCCTCATTATGTCAGGTTAATGTTTTTGGTTATTTTAAATATCAATAATTCCATTAATCTCCAACACATATAGCCAGGATATAGCCAGGTATTGAGTTCATGTTGTGCATTTCATGTGCTCATTTCTCATTTATTCCCTGAGGCTACTGATGATAAAAGGGTTTTTTTACTTTGATCCAGAGAGGTGGAATATTCTGTCTGACAAGCTCTTGGGCTCTGTTAGCACTTGGCAATGCAGCTCGTTCCACAAATCTTCACTCTGATTTTTCACCCTGGCACAACTCAAGCCCAGTCTGCCAGAAACAGCTCCTGTAGAGCTGCTGTTCTGCCGTCTGTATCCCTTTGTGTTGGAGATTTCCTGCTGGCTCTGTGGTCAGAGCAGTTCTCAGCCCAGCCCCAGCCTTGTCAAGCAGGGAGATGCAGAGATGCAGGTGGGCCTCCTTTTGTCTCAGCTGGTGCCCTTCGGCAGTGTTTGCAGGTTAATGGGAGCTGGGACACATCCGCTGCTTCACTCCGAAGTTCATCAGGAGCAAAAGTCTTCGTTCATTTGCCCATCTGTGACTGGACAATTCCAGCAGTTTATTGCAGAGATTAGGTCAATCTGTTGTTCCGACGCTCTATGATTTAAAATCACTTCTGCTGTTCAAGTCAATACTGTAACAGTGCACAAATAGGTTTTCTGTGTGGCTGGCATGGAGTGCCATCCGATAAAACCCCCTTTCTTTGCTCCTGAGCTGGGCACTTGCTCTGTTTGCTGCCTCTTCTACAGTAAGGGCTCACTGCAAAGTTAATTGCAGGAGAGGATAGTGTGAACGCACTTGTGAATACTAGTCTGGGAAGATGGATTGTTTTTCAGGGTTGGTTGGTTTGTTTTGCACCAGTCAGCCCTGCTAGGACTTAAGATTCAGTGGGAAAAATAAAAGAAAACCTTCATGTTTGTATTTACCATCATTACTACATTACCGAGCGATTCAGTAAGGTGTCACAAACAGATGTTGGGGGTGTTGTCACAAACAGACGCGACACCCGCCCTCCCGCGTTCCAGCGTTGCCAGGAGCCGGGCCCGTGTCCCGGTTCGCCGCGTTCGGTTCGCCGTGTCCGGTTCGCCGTGCCCGGTTCGCCGTGCCCGGGTCGCTGCGTTCGGATCGCTGCGTTCGGATCGCCGTGTCCCGGTTCGCCGTGTCCCGGTTCGCCGTGTCCGGATCGCCGTGCCCGAGTCGCGGCTTCCCCGCAGCCGGGACCCTCTCCTCGCACCCCCGCAGGCTCCCGCAGGCTCTATGTCGCTCCCGGGGCGGTCCGAGGCGGCGGAGCAGACTCTGCTCGTGGGGAACTTGGAGAGCCGGGTCAGGGAGGAGATCCTCTACGAGCTCTTCCTGCAGGTAGCGGACGAGTACCCTTATCTATCGAAATGCTTTTCTAATGCTCGAGAAGAAAAAAGTCCACTAATGGGATATTCGTTTAGGAGAGCTGGACAACATGCTCTCTACAAGTCCCTTCCAACCCCGACCCTTCAGTGACCGTGTAGAAACACAAAGTAGTTTAACCTGTTGAAGCCTGAGCTTAATTCCTACCTGTTTTCAAGACTGAACAGTAGTCTGCTGTAAAACTGTAAATTTGAGCTTAAGAAAGTTTATCTTCTTAGAGGACATGAGTAATACAATACAAAATGCAAAGGTGATAAAGATGCTCTTAGACCACAGTTTTGCATTGTTCTTCTGAATAACCTGCAGCAGTCATCCAACTGCCATCTTTAATCTGAGTCTTTAGGTCATCCCAGTAACTTGTCTTTTTCCCTCATTTTATCTTGTTTTCATTCAGGTTTCCCTTTTGCTGCAACAGCCTATGCTTCTTATTATAGTCTTGCCCTGTCTTGGAAAATATCCAGGTCAATATTCCTGCTATGGCATAGTCCTAAACATCCACCCCTGACCTCTAGCTCTTCCCCTCCATCAAATGATGAGCGAGTATCTACTGCTATTTCTAAACTAATAATACTTTTATTTATGATCTGGAAGGTAACTTTTGCATTGGAGTCAGTAAATTAGTCTTCCCCTTTGGGAGGCTAATTATTATGGTATGGTATTGGAAAAATAATAAAAATTCTGGTTATGAAGGACTAAACATGAGCTGATGCTTGGTTCCCTTTTAACATTTGTGGAGCTAACTTTTGCTTGTAGAAGGTTCAGAATTTGAGCTTTGGGAATATGGAGAGATATTTTCAAAGTAAGAAACTTACGGTTTTTGACTATGGTCGAAGAGAAATAATGAAATATTCAAAACACAATTAAGTGTCAGTCTCTGCTAAGTAATAGAAATTTCTTTCAGGCTGGCCCATTAACCAAAGTGACGATTTGTGAGGACAAAGAAGGAAAAGCCTAAGTCTTTTGGATATGTCTGCTTTAAACACAAAGTATCAGTGCCTTATGCAAAAGCTCTGCTGGACGGAATCCGTTTGTATGGAAGACCAATTACTGTGCAGTATTGGAGGGGTATGTTTCATAGTCCCAATGATAAAGTCTAAATGTAAATTTTTAAACTTTTTTTTTAAAGAACAGTTTTGAATCCTACAGTCTTTTACAAAAATAACAATTTATTAATTTTTTGTTAAGAAACAAAGACTTCCTGTGGCTTTTGTATAGGTATTTTTTTGTTTACTAAGACAATATAATAGATTGGTTCAGAACAGCATAACTTGCAAGCTGCTGTATGGAAAACGGCAATCCAGGTTTTCATGCCAGATTACATTTAGGAATTGGGGTGTAACATTACCTTTCAGTCTGACAGAAAAAATTGGTTCAGTACAGCCAGCCACTATTGAGCTCTTGGATAATTTTGAGACTAAGGCACAGAGTTATCAGCGCTTTTGTTTTAAAGAGAAGAGATTTTAGTTCAAAGAATATATTAAATTAAAAGTCATATTCTAAATTTTATGTATATGGAACTAAATTTTCAAGCAAGCCAACAATCAGACATCATTTGCAACCCATGTTCAGGCTGTGCCCTGCTTCCTTCAAAGGCTCTACAGAGCAGTTGCTGGGTTTAAGCAGAATATCTGTGGTTCCTAAAATCAGAAGAATCTCCTGTGTCTGTAAGAGTGACGATGCTGTTCTTCATTACTTCAACAGCCCTGATTTGTGCTTCTATAGGTGAATAAATGAGAAATGAACATTTTCAAGCTGTAAGATAATTGATTATGCCATAAAATGGCACCATACCTTTGTATACTACCTTAGATCTACTAACACACTACTGATGACACAAACCACTTTCTATGGTTTTTAACTTGTTAATTAAATTTTCATAACTGAATAATCATGACAATTCACTCTTGCCTTATTTTCAGGGAGTTCTCACTCACCAGAACTAGACAGTTGTACAGATGATTTTGAACACCATATTGACTTAGATTCTCCTCCAGACAGGTAACAAAGATCACCTGTGAATTAACCTTATGATTATAATTTTTAAAAAAATTGTATAAAGAAAGTGAATTGATGTGGTAGAGCAATCTTGAGGGTTTTCAGCAAAACAGCATCTTGTAATTGCATCCTTACTGAGGGCTTGCAACAGACTGCAGTTAATTTTAATGTTTGGTTGTTTAGCTTGCCAGATGATTAGTTAGCTTCAATTTTCTTGCAATATTCAGGACCATGAGAACATACTGAAGGCTGGGTTTTGTACTAACAATGTTTTCAATTATTGGGGAACAAAATCCGACAACAGAGACAGGCTTCTTTAACCCCACCAAGTTTACACCTGCATTTTTTGTGTATAAGCATAAGCAGCTGTCGTACATATGAATGCACAGTTATAAACCTGTTATAATGGAAGTCTGAACACCCCAGGTTCAGTACTGAAGCTGAACTCCCATGGTGAAATCTAGTACGCTTTTGTCCATGCACATACAAGTACTGCTCATTAATTAAGCCTTTGTGTATTTCCTTTTTATTTTTTTCTCACCATGTAAGTCCTGTTGCTAATATCTCAGTTGTCCTCTTGGATATTCTCATTACAGCCCAAGAGTTAAGTCTCAGCACTCTGATAAGCAGTATGTGGTGGACATTCAGCCTTTGTACATTGTGTACATTGGCTTGTTTTTCCTTTAGGCATCAAGAGCTTTCTGGAAATTCTCCATTTCCTTTTGCTCCTTTGCCAGTGAATAACAGTTTACTTCATGATCACCCTGGCTTTCAAGAGGTGGTGAGTTTGTGTTAAAAATTCAGGAGTGTTTTTATGAAGCTGAATGCATTTTACATTTCTGCAAAAAACAGTGCTTACTTCACATCTCAAAATGTGCTCTATAAGCACAGTATGAGGACACTTCAGGATCCTCTAATAATAGGATCTACCAAACTAAATTATTTTCTTCCTGCAAGAAAATCTTAAAGGTATATATAGCTTAAGAAAGCTAAAAAAGCTGAAGTCTACGAAGCTCTCTCCTGTACTGTGTTCCAAATGGTGAGACAAGTTGACCTCGTTGGGCTACAACCACGCCAGCAACAGCTTCTTCACATACAACTAATAGGGAAGCCTCTTCGTTCTTCTTCGCAGTTCAGAAATGCCCAGCAGAAGTTTGAAATGTGTTAAAACTAAACCTAAAACTCGATCGATCACCAATGGCCAAGTTTGGGAAACAAGAGTTTGAGGGTCTCTGGCCTAAACCTTCACACGCCCGTGTAGGTCTCTCCTTCATGATTTACTTTCACAGCAGCAGATGACAAGAACCCACACTTCGCTTCCTCTCTACAAGACTCTGGCGCACTGGACCATTATTGCCCTAATCTTGTCTGAGATATTCCACCAAGCAAGGAAACTGGGCTCTTCAGGTGGAAACCTGTGCATCAAACCTACTCCCCAAACACATGAAGCTTCTGAATCTGATGAGTCTGTGGACTGGTAGGACTGAAGAAACCCAGCCTTTAAGGTGAGGTACCAACTGTGGACAGTCCTGCTCACCCAGTCTGACTGGGGACTGGCCAGCCCTTGGAACCACAGAAGGGGGCAGTCTGGATCAGTTACCCTTGTTGGCTACAATCGGAGCAGGAAAATGGAAAGAATCTGTTCCCCACCTATGGGGTGGGGGCCTGCCCTCCCATCTTCCCAGGCTGTGCCCTAAGAAGAGCTGGTGCTTGTACCAACTTTCCCATCTCCTCTACTCCCTTTGGAATGCTCAAGTGCACCATCGTATCCTCTGTGCTTGCTGATGAACCTACTCCTCAGTAACAAGGCAGCAGACACTGCGAGACCAGATCTGGCAGACCGGCACATACAAGCAACTTCATTCCATTTTCTGATTGCCAGAGATGATGGTATTGCAGTGTGTCTCACACGATAGCTTGTTGAAGCTTCAGCAGAAAGTGATCTCATCACTAGTATGCCTTAACAAATTTACCTGACCTTGCCAGGGTCAGGTAGGGTGCAGGGTGCCAGGCCAGTTGCTCACTTGGGAATTTTTCAAGGTTCTTGTTGGAATGCTTTGTTCCACATTGACTTTAACATTGGTTAAACCAGGTTTGAAGAACGTGCAGATGTGCATGTCTTTACAGTACTGCAGTTACAAATATTTACCAAATAGAGATAAAGAAATTAAAAGAATATCATGTTTTCTACCTTATGTGACGACTAGCTGGCAATTTAGCTTCAAATCAGGTTATGTCTCTGTTCTAAATTTGCCATGAACAATTTGTCTACTTTTCTGAACTATGCTAGTAGTTGTTGTAAAATAACTTTATTCTCAAACATTGTTATTTTATAGTTTGTCAGTCTTTTAATTGTGTAAGTCATAATGCACGCAAAATTAAGTTCTTTAAAATTTCCTCTTCACAATGTTAACATTGGAAGTTTCTATTTCTCTAAATGTACCACGTTTTAGCATAGCAGTACACAGTAAAGAGTTCAATGGGTTAACAATTTCCTTATTAGCTGTACCTTCAGACTCATCCTTTTCTCCCTATCAGAATCAAACTGCACAATTCAAGACTGCACAGAGTTCTCCTGAATTGACCATATCCAAGTGACATATCCAAGTGCACCAAGCAGGATGAAAGAAAGAGAAAATGGCAAAGTTGTGACAATGACACTAGTACTGAAGATAATAAAAGGAAACAAAGACAGCATGGTGAAAACTGAAGGGGAAAAAAAAAGCCAAGAAAAAGACACATTAATACTGGATAAATATTTTTTGTTATTATATTTGCTTTCATCTTTGAACTTCATTAAAGAAGGAATGTTCAAGATTCATAGTATTTTTGAAATGTGTTAAGCATGGAAACTTAGAATATTCCTGGTTGTAAGGGTCGAGTCCAGCCCGACCCGCACCCTCCATGCTGTCCCCCTTCCCATCCCCTCCAGCACACCAGCCCTCTCGGGAACAAGTTCTCCCCAAAACCCTACCAGAGTCCACTAAACCTGCAAGGTCTGGCTTTTGTGCCCCTTCTACACTGTCTGCTACAACTGAAAGTCTGGCTGGCTCCACTGCACTTGCACTGGCCCTTTAAGTAGCTGCACATTTCATATGCCCAGCTACATCAACTTCTTACCTTTACTTATCCTTAATAAAAGGCATTGATTTGAAATGTATCCACAGAATAGCTAACTGGTGGCTCTTGAGACCATTTAGTCTAATCATGCCCCCGAGACAGGGTCACCTGGAGGTGAAACAGGAATGTGTCGAAGGAGGTTTCTGTCTTGAATGTCTCTGGAGAAAGAGACTCCACAAACTCTGGGAAAACTGTCCCAGTGCTCTGCCACCCTCAATGTAAAGAAGTCCTTCCTCATGTTAAGGTGAAGTTTGGTTGTTCATTACCACTGAAGTCAATGGCTGTCAGCTTGTGTAGCTGTTTATACTTATGAGTAGATAATCAGAATAACCACTAGTGAATAACCACAAGTAAAAGAGTTTAGTTTATTGATTTTTTTGGTAGCAGATGGACCACAGTTTTGCAACGTTTTTTCAACAATGGTTCAGTTCTTGTAACTTTAATACATGCAGAAATAATTCCGCACTTAACAAGAATGACAGTTTGTCTAAATAGAAAAGAGATCATTTTCCAAATCCACAAAAATATGAAACAAGTAATTGCTAATTGTGTGGAAGACCTGTCCTGCACTGTTGCAGCTATCCTTACTCCTAAAATAATCTAAGCCTAATATAAAAAAGTCCGAACCCAGGAATAAACCATAACCAATTGATTACCATTGAAATCTACAGAAACATTACCTGAGCAAATCACACTGCTAACAATAACAGCTATTTTCTGTCAAGTGCTTCACAAAACTGGATGAAAATTTGATGGCATACTGCAAAGCATGACAATAAACACTAAAATGCTTCTTTATTTCTGTGCAAATGTTAAATGGCTGAAACAAATAACAAACACAGCATCCCTAGAATTAAAAAAAAAAGAACACAAATTAAATTATTAGATGGTGCATTAAGTGAAAAAGCTGCTCCATGTGTTTAGATCTAGCTTTGGCTTCAATTTGGATTGAAATAATGTATAGAAATGCATCTCCTTTTTCACTGTGAGAACAGCTTCTGCAGAGAGCAGTTAAGCAGTCCCCATCCTCGGAGGTTTCCAGACCAGAGCAACATGGCCTAACATAACACCTAATCCTGCAGTGACTGCACTAAAACCTACCTGAGGTCACTTCTAACATGAATGATTGTATTTTGACAGAGTATTGTGATAGAACTACTCTCAGGAAGAATCTATCAGCATTTCCGTTTGAAGGTTCACCATCACTTACTTCTTTAGACAGAATACCCTCAATTGGTATCTGATAATTTAAAAGCATGCTTGCATTTGAAACCAAACTTTGTTGGAAGTAACTTAGACTGAGATACTATCAAGTGTTGAGAGCCTGAAGAATGATTCAGCAAGAATGATTCACCTTAAAAATAAGAAAACAGACTGAAAAGTGTACAAAACTTTCTACATGGACATCCAGCATCATTTTCATATACATTTTACATTAAATATACTGTAAGAGTGACAAAGGTCTAATTTTTGATGAACCATCAGGTGTATCTTTACACTGGGAGCAACAACTTCAATAGGCAAATGTCCCGTTCATGCCTCCTAATCACTTTTGCATTCCTCATGGACTGAACGCAGTGCATTGAGGGCTTCCACTGTCACTGTGAGCTTTCCAATTACTGCACTGGCATCTTGTGAATCAAAAACTAGAAAGGAAACATCAGAAAACAGCATTAGCTATTTAACTTAAGATTTCACTCTAGTTTTGATAATTTTCCTTAGCGTTTGGACAGATTAAAGGGCAACTAGCCCTTTAATGAAAAAAAAAATAAAAAATCTTGCAGTTCAGGTCCTCAGGCTACTGGAAATTAACCACACTTAGAACTAGAATATACATCAATAAAAGTATTAGTGTTGAAATTAATTTAAAAAGGAAACTATAGATATAATAATTGTCTCTATGAAATAATTATATTTCAGAATATGTAAAGAAAGATGTTCCAAATTGTATTAAAGATGTATCTACATACATAGGAACAGTTTTAAATAAAAATACATAAATTAATGCTTTTTCTACACTGTGTATGATGGATGGGTCCAAACCAGCATCAACAAATCCCTCAGCAAACTGTCAACTTCAAGAGCAGACTTCAGGGGACTGTATTCTTTTTACTTAAAAGAAGAGCAGAGTAGTTGTAGTTAATTATATCAGAAAATAACACTAATTATATTTCCTCACTTTTTATACTATCCTATTGTCTCTGAGACATATTGTTAGATGTTTTGACGTTAATATTTTTCATCCATCTTCTTGCTTAGCCATTCACCTAATTGCTTTAAATTTCACATAAACCACTTTCACACAATCAGCAATGAAAGGAACAAAATATGAAAAAGATATATGGTTGCAATCCTCAAAAAGAATAAAGGAAGCTTAATATCTAACTTAAGAAAGACTTGTCTTCATGCAATAGTTTCCTACGAATTTCCTTATACCTAGGTTTATCATTTTCCTTAAACCATTATCCAACTCATAAGACATGTACATCACTAGTTAGGAATTCTGTTTTATTGTGCCCTTACATTTAATTGACATCTGTGTCCAGATCTGAAGAATTGATCCTTTTACAATGACTCAATCCAAGAAAATATACAGATATAGTATTCTGCCATGATCTACCATATTTTAACATAAAATTAATTCAAATTCTCTGAAACATCTCAATTTTCAGAAAATATGCAAGTTTGTATGTTATAGATGCAATAAAAATCCCCAAAAAACTGTACAGTATATGCAGGAAAGGGGAGAAGTGTGAAAGGGAAAAAGAATAAAAGTATTTCTAGCTATTATTATAATTTTCATGGATATAATTAACATAAAGTAAAAATTAGTTCAAATGTCTGACATTAGGGGAAGAAATGCTCCTTACAATACTGAAGCAGTTGTCATTACATGCTAATGATTAGCTTACAGTAACTAGGAATAAAACCCAGTCTTTCTGGTGCTAATTATTCTCTCAGATGATAATGAGGAATTTTAAGAGTTTTGTGAAAAACTTTCAAAAATTATGTTTACATAACTAATCAATCTTATCAAATGGGAGTTATGACAGTGGGAGATATGGTCATAAATTCCAGAATAAAAGTCAATCTTCCAGTGAGAGATTACAAAATACATTTTTGGAGGAGATTTTGTACTTGGAGAAAAATTATTGGTGGAGAAAAGCTTAAGTTGCTCAGCCACAGCAAGAAATTGATCAAATCTGTATATTATTTTTCCAGAGTATGGAAATTTGATTCTTCTTAGGACTTTCCTTATCACGTTCCTGTAACTGAGTATTTTAGCAACAGCATGGATGCAAATCATGCATGATTATGGGAATGGATAAGAAAGCCTATTTCTTTCCCTCATGATTCAGCTCCCCATTGCTCAAGGTACAGGAATTAGACACAGCAGTAGAAGTTACATTTGTCTGGCATTCTGCTGGGGCTCACTGGAACTCTGGCCATTGCAAAAGGCACCTTGTGAACCTGGGCGCTCTGCATGCTCATTGAACCAGTTCACTCACTGGGAAAGGAGAGCGACTCTCTTGTAGCAGAGCTGCTTTCAGCTTCTGCACTGAGCTTCACCCCAAGAGGGAACGAGGATCGAGAGGAAAAGGTAAAGAGAAAAATGCACCATTGGTATCCATGTCCCTACTCACATCAACTTGCTCTAACGAGTCACAATGAGTTTGGTCACAGTCTTTTCCAGAAGGGTGCTCACTGAAACTGATTCCTCATCAAAACCACCAGTATTTCATATTGTCTCATGCATGTTTCAAATGGAGGAAGCAGACTTGAGATACTTGGGGTTATAAAACAATTTCCAATAAAATACAGATGTTAGTAATACCAAATTGCTGATAACAATTTTAACACAAAACAAATTTTTATACAAAATACACGTTTATTGTCCTACCACAATGAAGTATGTTGTAGAAAAGAGAATTATAGCAGTGGACATGGCTTGAAAGTTCTTAGTTTATAAACTAATTTCTATGAGGTGACAATGCTGTTCCATTTGGGGTTTTTTAAAAACAGACTTTAAGGAATAACACTGATAGTTTTTGCAGACTTCTGCAATCAAATGTGGAAGTTATTAGTTAGCATTAAAGAATTTCTTATTGAAACAAGGTCAAACAATTACTTGCACAGTAATGTCTGCAAAGCAAAGTAGAAACTCATCGAATTTTAGGCTACAGAAGTTTACAAGAAAGTGATATTTAAAACTTACCATCAATATCTTGCTCAATGATATCTCTTTGCTTCTGGAATATCTCTTTTAAACTGACATAAGCAAATCCAATATCCTCACATTCAAGATCCTGTTCATCTTCCGGGGGATCACTGACCACTGTAAATTTTAGGCTAAACATACATGCACAAAAAAAAAAAAGGTATTTTGCTTTCAAAAAGGGTCAAAAATCAAATTACAAATGATAAAAAAAAGAAAACCCACACTATTTTACAAGTTTAAAATGCACAGAGGTTTAAATATTTGGTGTATGGGCAGAATCTTTCCCTAAATTTTGTTTCTTGGTGGTTCCCTTGCTACGATAAAATGGGAAACTAGATTACTGATGGACTTCTGCCTTCCTATTTATTCAATACAGAACTAAAATTTCAGCTCAAGCCAAACCAGACATTCTGATAACTGCAGGAAACAACCTATTTAGTAACACAGGGGACATGATATAAGAGATATGATATAAGGGGACATATATAAGAGATGAATGCTTCTGTTCTGAAAAAAAACTCACTGTTGTTATTTTACCTTATTTTTACCTCAGGTTTGTAAAATATTTAGTATAGTTATCTAAGTATTTATAGGGGAAATTGCAGCACACAGAGCAGGTATTGTTGCACTGTGTTGAGGAATCCATCCAGGGCAGGTGGCTCAGGAGCAGCTGCAGGCTGGGCACTGGTGGAGGCTGTGAACTCCCACTCTGAGCACAAGCAAGGGCCCAGAGACCTGTGCCCAGTCAGGGGAGGGACACTCAGAGACACGGCAGGAGCCAAGAACTCACCTGGCTGCAACTTTGGGTACAGGCGGGTGAGGGACACTCAGGGACATGGCAGGAGCTGATGACCCCCAGACTGTCCTGTGAGGGTAAGGAAGCCCAGGGCTTCCTTTGTTCAGGGTCCCTCCTCTGAGGCTCCAACTTGAAATGTTATTGTCTTATTTAATTACTGCACCAAAAATTAAATTACTTTAAAGACTGGGACCTCTAAGACTCAGTGATTGGAAACCTGGGCTGGAGCTGGTGAGGGCAACTGATGTGACTGGGACAGTGTGGGGGGTGCAGCTGTGAAGGGACATCAGCCCTAGAACAGGGGGTGAAGAGGACTGCCACAGTGGGCCTGGATGGTTGGACAGGGAAATTTCTTTAGCAACTAAATTATCTGTCAGGGAATAAAGGAGTATTTTATCCTCATTATTGTTAAATCTTAGTAAAACATGCTTTAGTAGAATATGTTTAGCAACCTTCCTAATATAGATGGCAAAATAAGGGATATGGAATGAAGAGAGCACTCTCTCTTTCTTGGAGTGAATCAGTGATTTGTGAGTAAGACTTACAAATTACTCTGACACTTCAAATGCAATCATCAAGTACCCTAGTCTTCTGTTAATTAAATGGAACTTTAAGAGTTATTCCATTTTAATGAATATTGACATATACTCAAGAAGAAACACAATCAAAGTATGTAATTCATTCTCTTCAAGTAATGCACATACTAACTGTATTGATGAAAAAAAATGAATACAAACAAATTTATTACTATGAAATTGAACAAGTCTAATTTATAATCTTTCTCATATGTACTCATATAATAAATGTCTGCTACATCCCTATATACACATATACCTTTCTTCTTATCTTTAAATTCTGGGGCCAAGGAACACTTCCTGCAGTTCTTAAGACTCCTTTTAGCATTCTGAATTCAAAAAGCAACAAAATGTACTACTTTACCATTGCATAGATATGTGATTTTCAAATTCATTACTGATAGACTACTGATGATAGAATCTAGAAAGTTGTTTTTAAAAAAACACCAACAAAACAAACAACTCCCCCCCCAAATTAAAGCTCAGCACTAAACAAACATTAGACAAGTTTGCAATATTCCATTCCGTATGCATCTACTTGGAGAAGAAATAAGACCAGCAGCCACATCAGAATGCAGGCACCATTCCTAGCTGAATCAATTATTTTTTTTTCTTGTTAGTTATGTATTAACTACTTAGGGTTGTAAAGACAAACAAAAGGCAAACCAGGAACATTATTTACAAAGATTACAATAGAGGCTCTCAGCATTAATCTGTACCTGTTAGCAGATAGATCTGGCTTTAGAAGAATTGACTTGAGAAACTCTCTTTCTGCATGATTATCTTCCTTATCCACATTTATCACTGCAAAGCAAATAAATTAATATAACTCGTTATTAATTGTTTTTCACCTATTACAAGAAAGAACATGAAGAAAAGAACAAAATAAAATAAGCGTTTATTTCCTCTTATTTTCTAAGGAAAAACAACAATGTTAGAATCATATGTCAGAACCATGTGAGCTAACAGTGTGTCACTGGCAAGTTTATATGAACACTGTCAAAAAGCAGCATCTAAGCACGTCACAGAGCTGCTGCTTTCTATTAATGGCAATAGCAGCCATGGTTTTAAAAGTCAAGACTCTTTACTGCTTTGCATTTGAAGTGATTTACTGTATTTTCTTCCACTAAGGAAGCTAGAAATAATGAGAATGTATGCCAAAGTACTTCTCCTTTTTGACAGCCTCAGTAATTTAATCCTCCTCTCCTGACTCAGTATTTCAATACGAGAAATCTTCAGATCAATGGACTGGAGAAAATCTGTCATCTGTATTCCCTCCCAAGCGGGCAATGCCTGAATAGCATTGTTGCCATTAAAGGAACACTGAGTATTTGCAAGTAGTGATGAAGTCCAATTACATATTCTTTCTTTTCATTTGTGTTTCAGGTTAGAATGCTTTTCTTTTGCTGTGTCATTATGTACTAATAGAAAAATTAGATCATCATGCTTCTTTTAAAAAGAAGATATAGATTTTAGTTATGTATAGTCTAATTTTGAGATTCATGCACTACCAGCATATTTAAATCTGTTGTGATGTTACCATTTTATATACCAGCCTCTTTCAGCATTTCATTGATAACTGCATACTTACCTCATTTCTTAAGAATCAGGATTTCCCAAATTATCTGGAAAACAGGCAAATAGAGCTGGCACATAGAGAAATGCAACTATAATATATAGGAAGTAGGCTTAATTGCAGGTATTTTCCTAAGACAGGATTTAAGAGAAGAACCAAGCCTGCTCAGGAATGCATCAGACTTACCAGTGCTATAGTTATAGTGAATCCTCTGACCACCTATTGGCTTTGGAAGTGACAGTGGGGTCTCCTCTGCAAGGAAATTGTTCAATCTGCATTCTACAAACAGCTGCTGTATTGTTTCATCTGCTGTAATTCGTGACTCAGTAAGACCAAGTGATGTAATTTTAATCCGTATTTTTTCAACTTCCTATTTAAAAACAAAATACAAACATAATATAATTTTTTTTTTGTTTCTTTAAGTGTTAACATAAAACAAACATATATGCATGTATGTAAATCATCAGCTTTTTTATATGAATAATACTGATTGATTGAGATATACAAAATGAGTTCTGGGGTTTGTAGCTAAGTCTGTTGTTGGAAGAGATACTGGTTTCCATTCAATGTTTAAAATATTTTCATAGTGGTCACAGTTATAGTCTGCAGGTTATCTTTATGCAAAATTGCTATCTGAATCACAAATTTCAGCTGTCATCATCTTTACCTACACAGCGAAGTGATCCTCTAATTGCTTAAAATACTGTCACTAATACAAGGTATCAAAGTTTTCCAAATAAAAGAGAATTCTTAGTACCTACTGCAGACTATACCACAAACAGTTCAATAAAAATCCATCAAATCACAAAATTGTCAGGCATGTAAAGTAATAATGTATTTGTAAAGAATTCAACATGAAATAGTGAGCTTCCCTAGTTAAATCAAACACACCTTAAATGTTAATTTCAACATGTGATAATAAAAGTAATATCCCAATTGTTCACTAGTGCCTTTTCTTATTATCTTAAACTGAAATGACATTTTTCTGTTATTTATATGAAATTGTTTCATACTGTTCTCCAAAGTCTGGAATATTTATGTACAGATAAATTTTAATAAGTTTTATTTAAGTGGGCATGTTGGACTCGAGAGAAAGAGTGACAGATATTTCCCAAAGTTACTTTAGTAAGAAAGAAGAAAGAAAAACTGGAATATGTAGGTGAGTATTCAACGATGATATTCTCCAAAGAGCAAACAGAACACACTGAATACAGAAATTTCTTTTCAATATATTACTTTCTTTTTATAACTTTATAAAAAATATTTAATTTTTTTTTTTGAGAACTGCCTTATTGAAATACTGTTCAAAGTAAATTTTTCAAATTTATATTATGCTGTGCTATTTTTATGTATCACTTCTAGTCCTGAATTGCTGGTTTTAAGAATAAGTCAAGAGATTTGATACTGTACATGTACAGATTAATTGAAAACTGATGTTAGATACCCCAAAGCTACTCTTAGAGGACATTAGGCTTAAAATATTTTCCTTAGTCTTACCAAATAATTGCCATGTATACTCTGACTCCGCTGTTTAATATTTGTAGATACTGGACTTGAAATAATACAGTCATCACTATCAGTTTTTATTGATTCAACAGCATCATCCTCTTGATGATCTTCTTGGTCTTAAAAAGAAAAAAAAAAAATCAATGCAAGTAACAGCCACTATTTTTTTGACCACCTAAGACTTAATAAGAAATCTGATAGCAATAAATTTCCTTTTCTAATATAAAAAGACTAAGTGCCAGGTAAATCTTCTCACCCTTGAAGAAGATTAACACTGTGAATCAACAACCTTTAGAATTTTTTCTGGTTTGTTAAAAAGACAGCAATGTTTCCCAGATGCAAGCTGGTGAATAGAGTAAGTCCTGTAATGAACTAAGTATGCGCAACTGTTCGCTTTATTTAATATGGCCTGAATTTGTGGATTTCCTCTGACTTCTTCTGACACCATGCATAGGTAAAAGAAGAATGTACCTTTTTTCTTTAGTAAAAAAGTAGTTCTGTATGCAGGTGCACAATTTTCTGGAACATTCTAGAGCATTTTTTCCCATGAAGTAAATTACAAGGATAAGTGGTATTCAAAATCAACATCCAAAAAGTTCTCCCAATCTTTTTAATGAATTCTTATGCAAAAGCTGCAAACAACTAAATATAAAATTATACCATTCTGATTCTGCTTTTATTTTAAACTTGGTATCATGGACTTGGTTATTGTCATAATAAACAGTTTAAGCTCAGAGGTGGAACAGGATGACCTGCCTTTTATAATCTTTAAATAAATCTAACAACTTTGTGTCACATATGTGATATGGCATACTAGCCGTCTCACTGCCTGAATAGATTCCGGTATCAGCACTGGCTATTATCTGCAGACAAAAAGAGCATATTTATTAAAACAGTCTTTGGAACAGCATAGTTCTAAGGGAGAATACAAAGACATTTAAAACAGAAGCAGGGTTTCCTTTAATATTTTGCAAATCTAAGTCATATACCAGATTTTTGCAATCAATTACAATATAGTTTCCATTTGGGAAGAAAACACATTTTATCCACCACCCAGCTTCAGCTATAGAGTACACCTGAATATAATTTATGTAATGAAGCTTCTCATAACGAGGCAGCTTCCACTACTAGTAAGAAATGCTAATGAAAATAGAAAGAGAGATTTTTTCAGCAAATACAGCTACTTATTAATAACAATAAATTCTACCTTCTGGTTCCAATTCTTCAATTATTTGTGTCTCATCTCTGGAAGCAATCAATGTTTGGTCAGCCAACTGCTCCTCTGACAGATGAGAGACCTCTTCTTTTTCCTGCTGAATTTCTTCAGCCATCTCCTTCACTTTGTCACCTGACAGCTGTTTAGCTTCCTGTACCACAGAAAAAGATAAACCTACAGTCTTTATAAAACTCCTTGAATAGCAGAAGTTACTAAAGTCCAAAACTTGAAGAATTATGGCCCACATTCATTATCCAGAGCCCTTTAACCATTGTATTGCTTATGCAGTGCAGGAAACAATGAGAAAGTGTTAAATGCTGTAATGTATAATTCATATACAGCAGAAAGACATTTATATTGAACTGTATTTATGAAAACATAACTATTATAATAATTTTGTACCTGTCAGCATATATACAGTCTATTTGATTTCCAGATTCATTTATATTTCATCTTTTTCTGTAAGTTCTACAAGACTCAGTCAAAAACCCCCAAAACACAAAGAAAACACCACCACCTTATTCAGTTAACAATTTTATAACTTAAATTATACAGAATTTTCTGTCTCAAAAGCAAACTAATGTAATACAAAAAAAGAATCAGCTTTGCTACACATTAAAAAAATGTCATCTAAGGTAAAATATCTTTAGTGCACAATGTATTCTGAAGTAATCTTATTATTTTCCTTCTCTGTGAGTTCAATTGCACAGAATACCACCACATCAGTGGATACTCCATTATAGACAAGGCACCTTCCATGAAAATTTGCAGTGCTTTATTACCTGTGCATTATTTATTAACTAACAATTCTCCCGTAGGACTGAATTTTTCACAGAGGCACGGATGCCTCACCTCCCACCCTCAGAATCCATGAAAAAACTTACAGCTGTCTATGAACATCTGAGTTTCCCAAAACTGGATCTGAAGAGTTATTTCTGTTCTAACACATTTGGAGTCACACAAAGAAAAGCAATGTTTACAAACACAATACAGCCTTGTTCTATAAATCAAGGTTGTCATAGAAGTTTTCAAGTCATAGAAAACTGACGTTATGTGTCTTATGTTTCTCTTTGTTATAGATGTGTCATAACCATTGTGTTTTATACAATGTTTGGTCATTCTTCCTAATTCCTTCAGTGACAGTTGCACTTTGTGGATGAAAGTTTCAGAGAGAACATTTTTTGATTATTCTAATTGCCCAACACCACCTGATATAGTCAGAGAGAGACTTTTCTCAATCAAAGCCCCAGATGAGCTTTAAAGTAGGAAAGTAAAAGGAAGAGCCAGTGATTAAATATTGTGTTATACCACTCGAAACAGTCTGCCAATCTGCCACAACTTACTTTTACAACCAATCGGGCCAATACAAAATACAATATTTAATACTTTTCTTCTCCTTGAAATGCTACATATTGTGGTGGTGCATCCCTTCTACACCATCTGCAAGTAGATCACCCTCAGTCCTGCTCTGTGATCTCAGACATCCCTTAAAAGCCTTGACAAAACCAGCTGAGTAGTGAAGCCCCTCTTGACCCTGTCAGGTAAATCATGAGGCACTGCTGGAAAAACAAATTAACTGGAAATGAAAGAGACTTCCCATTTTAATCTGTCAAACTTCTGGTTTTTTGCATGGACACTTCCTGGCCATTTCATCACAAGACTTAGAAATCAGAGAAGGCCCAGCTGTTTCATTGTTTAGGCCTAATAGTACTTTTGTCTTTAACCAGACAATGAGGCTTAGATTTTTAAAACAGCTAGAGGAGCTGCCAACCCAGCAATGAAGACTTCTGATGGGGACCAAGTAGCTGTCTCACTTAGAAAATCTAGCTTGTAGAAGATTATCAAACTTTGAGAAGTTACTGTTTGGACAGCTGAAGATATTCTATTTGTGCAACTATCTAGCTAATATTTCAGTTTTTCATATCTAAGCTCTCAAAAGATTATATTCACGAACATTTGACTTTTTGTTTTTTAAAGTTAAAAAATGCAACAGATCGACTTAATTCTTATTTCCAGTCTATACTGTATAGCTCCCAATGAAGTTCTAGTCATAGCAAAACGAACAATAACAGAACCTGTTAACTGATAATTGATGTTAACTTTTCAAAGAAAAAATCTGATCAAGTAACCTATAAAAGGAAAAAAACCCCACAACTAATTTTTAAACAATGCAATATTATCAATATAATAATTATATATAACATACAAACATTACCTTTTATAATCCCCTGTTGAAGAACCTACCTTTACTTACCGGCTTTACTTAAAAGATTAAACACAACCTATTCTTACTTCTCTGAATGCAAATTATTTCAGATGAAAATTTACCCATTGCAGCAAATATATGCGAGTTAGTTCCATGCAGACTCTTAGAACTCTGGAAGGATGCACATATGTCAGTGTACCTCAAGTTAAGAAGTATAATTATTTTCACAATGTGTGCAATCTCAGCTGATAAACTTAATTTTACAGGTGTCACTGAACTATATCAAACTGTATATCTCATTAGCCCAACACTCTGGATCTGTTTGGATCAAGCTGGTTTCTATAGAGCCATTTATATGCAGTGCAAGTAGTACACTGTAGAAAGACACTTGAATAATGCAGAGAGCTGAGAAACACAGTGCAGAGAGAGCTGTTGGTTGTGTTAGAATCTGCCCTAAGCCAGTAGAAATTGAACCTTCTAAACTGTGGAGGACATCAAGCAGTTCTGAGGGAATCACACAAATATCACTGCATTGTATCCCCTGCCTACATGCAGTGCTGTGCTATCATTCATTGCCTGGGACATCCCAGTATTGTGCTGCCAAAATAATCCAGTGTTCTTGATTATTAGTTCTACAAATTGTCCATACGGAGCCATAAGTAACCTTTCATGCTTCAGCTTACATGACAGAAGTACTTACTGTCATCTGTACTGTACTAAGATCCAGAAAAGAGACTCTCTTGTGTGCTTGAGCTGCATGCTGCTTCATCTTGAGTGTTGGTGTCTGTAATAAACAAATATATTGAAGATCATTTATTGCCATCCTATTTTACAGTAAATTATGAGGAATCCTAATTTTTTTCAATGTCAAATCTAATGGCACAGTTCTAATCAGACACAATTTTAACAGAATTCATACACAACATATTTCTCAGATTACATCATGGAACCCATGGAGATTTTATATATAATATAAATTTACATTATGGAATAATAAAAAACATTAGAGTTACTCCAGACATAGAGTATTTTAAACAACTTAGGTTAAAAAAACCCCACTAAAAACTGCAGTATTTTAATTTATACATTTCAACTTGTTTGCGTTTATTTCTTAAACAACTGTTAAATATGTCTGAAAGTAATTTCTTTTTCTGTGGCCCTTATTTAAATGTGATTGTAGAGTGAATTATATTGTCAAAATTCTCTTCAATATACAGCTAAAATACTCAGTAAAAAAAACCCAATGTGAAGGAATCTCAACGTCATAATACTCCAATGTTAAGAATTTCAAGACCTTTTTGAACAACTGCTTCACCCATTCTATGGATCTGACACCCAGTTGGTTTCATATTTGAGTATGAACTAAAATATCTGTCACTTACAGCTCAAGAAAATGAAATACAATGTCAAATGTTCTAGTGACAATTTCAGTAAGAATAAATAACTAACTCTAAGACTTTACCTCTTCGGGCAAGGTATAATTCGACTGGTTCTTGATCTCTTTATATGAAAAACTGGCAATGTAGTTTCCAGTTCAACAATCTTTTAACCTTATCACACTTTGAAAATATCAAGACTTGACCTAAGCTATTTGAACTTAAAAAGGAAGAACTGAACAGTTTATTTTATCAAAACTATCGCAGAATGGCTTGGATTGGAAGGGAACTTAAAATTTAGTCCCAAACACCCTGTCATGGGCAGGGACACCTTCCATCAGACCATGCTCTGGCCTTGGACACTTCCAGGGATGGGGGTAGCCCCAGTTTCTCTGGGCAGTTTGTGCCAGTGGAAGGAATGGCTGGAGCAGTGTCGGGAGAGGAACAGGCTGGGCATCAGGAACAGGTTCTTTCCACAGGGGGTGCTTGGGCACTGAACGAGCTCCCCAGGGAATGGTCATGGCCCCAAGGCTGACAGAGCTCCAGAAGCATTTTGGACAACGCTCTCAGTCACAGGGTGGGATTACTGAGGTGCCTGTGCAGGGCCAGGAGTTCAAGTCAATGATTCTGATGGGTGCCTTCTAACTCAGCCTATTCTATGATTCTATGAAGAATTTCTGCCTTCTAATCGAAACCAACTTTCATTGAGTTTAATTTAAAGTCGTTCCCCCTTGTCCTATGCCCTTGTAAAAAGCCTCTCTCTAATTTTCTTGTAGGCTTCCTCAGGTACTGGAAGGCTGAAGCTTCTCTTCTCCATGAAGTAATTCTCTCTATTAAGTACAGACCCAAACATACCTTGGATGGTTGTTCATGTCCCCTAAACCTGGGTGTTATATACCCCAGAGCCTTTGACCTCTGTTTGTAGGGAATAATAGCTTGGTCCATAGGAACTTGTAACCTGATCCAGTATTCTACGGTACCATAATTTTGAATGTGTCCTGTTTTTCCTAAGGAATAAATAGGGGATTGTATTAATTTTCTTTTCAACATTAAGGTATGTTACTCAAAAACTAGGAAAAACCATAAAGTAAACATCTATAGATCAGGCAAAAATTAAAGATTGTGCCTATGCATTACACCAGTGCATGTGATGTGAGATCTGCAGCTCATGGTAGAAACAGAAACAGCTCCTCAGGCTCTCCTTGTATGATCCAAAATCAAAACATGACCCTTTTTCCCTACCTATTATTTACTACAGGGTCAAAGGAAAGTTCAATATTTTTATCTCCTTAAGGCAAATAAAGCTTAGGACATCAGGACATGTATGTTAACAGAAGTGTCCCAATAAGTGGTATGCAATTTAAATTACTGGCAAAAGTACCACTTTACAATGTCTTATTAAACCAGATTCTCTACAACAGTGGGGAAGCCACTGAATATGCTGAACTGACAAAATGTTTCTAAAAGAAAAAGGTAAGCAGCACAGAACATTGAATACTTCTTAGAAGTGTCTTCTCCAGGATACTTTAAAATTATTTTAATATAATGAATATGAATGTGCCTAAAATAATGCACAAAATGTAAAAAAACACCCTCCTAGATTATGCTATTATATGAAATATTATTAACCATAAGCACCATGATTTGTACCTTTTTCACTATTATAGAGTAACCTTTGTCTTACCAGTTTACACCATTTCTTCCTTCATTTATTGATAAGGAACGAGAGGATATACTTATGACATTCAGGCCTAACATAATGCATTGATGTGTGATATGGGCAAAGAGGGGGTGCCTCCTGTTTTGGGATTTTTCACTCCTACCCTGTGGCTATAAGCCATAACAGGCAAAATTGCACCTATCCCAGCTTTCCACAAGTGTCAGCAGAAACACAAGAACATGCTGCACATCCAAGAGAAAATAGCATTCTGGGAAATATATTTTTTTTCTTTTGAAATAGTAATGCAAAAATTCATTTTTGATCACATATGCGTTATTTATAACTTGCAATGTAGTGATACATAATCAAACAGAAGACTTTGTAATATAATAACTACCAACTAAATTTGCTGTGTTGTAGATCTTGCCATCCTTTTCCAAGATCTCATGGAACTTAAGCTGACAAGAAGCAATTGTTTCATAATCTATGCCATACGCACGATGAATCTCAAGTGTGATGCTGTTTTCTTGTATATAGTGAAAGAAGCTGTCATCAGACTGCACAAGAAACTGAGAAGTGAAGTCGTATGATGGGATGTTCCCATGAACTACTGGGGTTATCTGAAGTTCAAAGTCATAGAATGCGTAAGTACAAAAGGTTGCAGGTTCCCAGTCACCAAAAGTGTGCATAGCTTCAGAAGAGAAGATCGCTTTGCTGATATGAATTTCAAAAAGGTTCTCTCCTCTTTCTAAATGAACAGTTTCAACAAATCCACCCACTGGATCACTTGGAAATACTTCTGGTCTGGACTTAAGTGGTTTTGTATCATACACAATGTCTCTTAATTGGGCTGCAACAGATAAAACAGAGCTATAATATGATTCCCATTTTAAAAAATCAAATACAATTAATGACTGAGAAGAAAGGATAAAAGCATAATTCAATTATATTAACAATGTTATTTTCACAAAGGCATTACCAAAAAGAATTCATACATTGAATACCCACTGAGAACAATGACATCAGTCAAGAGTATTTCCTCAAGGAAGCTGCCTCAGTATACACAGACACACGCCCCTAACAGTTATTAGCAGGATATAAGGGAGTTAAAAGGCAAAAAGTCAGAATTCTTACACAATATTCTAAGTAAGTATCACTATGCAAATATAGCAGAGATTTAAGATGCATATTTTTGTAGGGTTGGTCTAAATTTGTCAGAGCATCTGACTTTTAACATCTGTTATATCTTGAGTGGATAGAACTATCAGCAAAGACCTTGACATGTTTCCCACCATCAGGTGGTGAGTGGTTAACACAGGTTGGATGGGGCTCTGAGCAGCCTTCTACTGAAAGGTGTCCTGCCCCTAGAAGATGTTTGGAATAAGATGGGTTCTAACCCAAGCCATTCTGGGATTGTATGATTCTAAGAAACCAAAACACAAGTTTACAGAATTAGGGCATAAACCATGATGCAGTAGATGCAATAGATGCAATTTGGAGACAAAATGTAAAAATTGTTTCAACATCAATGTTTGCAAAATATCCGATTTGAGGCTTCCTATGCACCTTTTATGCAGTGAAGCCACTAAAAAAACACTTGAAACTCATCCTGTTTAAATTCTATGTCAGTATATTATAACAAGACTTGAGGGATTTTAGTAACACAAAGTAATTCTGTAATGACAATACTGCAAAGTAAAAGGTTGACCATAAAAGTATGATTTATTTTAAAGAAACCAAGTTTGCTAACTTTATTCTTATTCAGCAATAACTGCAGTATAAAAAACACTGTTGGATTTGGTTTAATTAATAACTGTCACTTAAGTAAATGAAAATTAATTATAGATACCTTTCCATGTAAGAACTGACCCTTCTACCAGTTTTACGAAAGGAAAAGTGTTTCAACTGGAGAACAAATTTACAACAGTAATTTGAAAGAAATAAAATATTTTAAAAAATGAGTGAAGAATATAATTTAAAGATACCTTCCAGTTTTCTGATATGTGCAGCTCTAATATCGAGAAGGTGGGTATACTGTTCCAGTTTTAACTCGTAGTCTTTCTGTAGACTTTCCATCTTTCTTGTCATTGTTTCTACTTCAGTCTAAAAAAAATTGCATGTAAAAAGAACTTATGGAAATTGTCTGTACTCTGTTGCATACGCTTTTGGCAACAAGTTAAAATACAGTTTCATTTCAGAAAAGAACGATTAGAGTTAGCAAAAATAGCAGCACATTTTCATTTATCAATACAACAAATCAGTTCTATTCTAATTTCAGCAAAATCTAAAAACATCATGGGGAAAAACAGAGTAGCTTTTGGTTTAGGACAATATACCTAACAGTTTCTTTAATGATTTTGTTATTTTAAATGCTAATTAATTGAATGAAAAGTCAAACTATGATCTGCAATACTCCAACAGTGGAAGCAGAAAGAAGACAGTGAAAGCAGAGTGGTATGGAAAAGGAAGCTTATTTGATAATCACATTTTACTGTTTTACCTGTGAAGATCTGGTAGGAGCTCAGAAATAATCCCAAGAAGAACAAAGTTTGAGTATTAAGAGCAGGATGAGCTAAAGGACTACAGTTTACAGTCACTTGGAGCCCACATTTTTTTAAACAATACCTTCAGCAACAGCAGATTTTATGTTTGGTTCCCTATGCACAGACTGGCTTTGTTGCTGAATTTGCAAGTCTTAATTATTACAAGTGTCAGAGCTACAAAGATCAAAATGTTATTATCAGGTTATTTTCCACTGTGAGTAGAGTTTAGTACCTGGTAATCTTTGCTAATTTTGTGCTGCACGAGTAACAAATTCCTTGTCTTTTCAAGTTCTTGCACTGTTTCCGCATGTGTTAACTGCAGCTCCTGCATGGAGTGTTCTAAATCTTTATGGATATCATCTTCCACTTTTTCCAAGAACAGAACGTCCACATTCTTTCGTTGCTTTCGATCCTGGAGCACATTTGAAAAATTGCGAGAAAGGACTTTTGCAAAGGACTTGCATGTATTTGTGCCTGGCTAAATGCAACACTGGCATATACTTTGGGTACAACTGTAAGACAGTAAGCAGATCTTTATAAACTTTAAGCACGTGGTAACAAAAACAGGAATGAGGAAGACTAGAATGTGTCAGCATTGTTTTCAGCAATGTTATCTCATGATTATCAGGAACCAATTAAAATGTATCAGATATTCAGAAGCAGTCACTCCTGTCTATCCAATGAAAATATAAACAGATATATTAGCCTTTCTCATACTTAAATGTGCAAACCCCAAATATTATTCTCAAGTCTACATTCCTTCTGTTATTGATACTGGGAAGTTAATTTTCACTGAGGTTTTTTGTATCTTTTTTCCATTATCATTATATAATCATCATTACAGTAAACACTTTCTCAAGAAAATAATACATAAGTTCCCCAAACAGTGGAAATTGCAAAATTATTCGTTCACTGATTTCTTCCTCTCACTCTATTTTTAATTTTTAATTTGTGCAAGAGAAAAAAGGTTTTCTATTTTAATAAACAAAGAGAAGTTGCTAAGCATTGCTATACCACATATTGGAACTCCCATGCTTATGGTATACTTGCATCAATTACAGAATTAATAAACAAAATTAGTTTTAGTAGACATTATAGGGATAACAAGATGCTCAAGTCATATAATAAGTCATATAAGTCATAAATAACAAGTCATTTAACTGAGAAAAGCAAAGGTTTTTTTAAATGGCTGTGAATCTGATTTAATTCATTTTTGATGATATAATGAATTATTGACATAAATTAAAATTTAATTCTGGCAATTTTTTCATCTTCCCTTCAGATTAACTGCAACTAAAAATGACAAAAGCACACATTTGTACTTGAGACATTAACTACTGAAAGATTCTCAAATAATTCAGCCCTTGAAAATTCCAGCTGTGTAGAAAGCATGTAATGATCAGCCAAGGATTTCACAAAAGAAGGAAAAAGCTAACCAAACCTACAAAAATCCCTTGCACAAACAAGAAAATAAGAGAATGCAAAATACAGAATTCTAGAATGGTTTGGGTTAAAATGGATCCTAAACATCATCTAGTTCCAACCCCTCAGTCTTTGTAAGTTACCTTTATATGGAAGAGGGTTTCATTGAGCTCTGCCACACCATCTCCTCTTTCCTGAAACTTAATGGAAAGATGTTATCAGATGTGAATCGAAGAAATACATTCAGAATAACAAGATACATCCTCATTAGATATGACATTTTGCTTGACAGCATCAAAAAATAAACACTTATTTTTCTATATTCTTTGACTTTCAAGAAGTATCTGCACTATGCATAAAACAGAGAGGTTTTTTTCCTCATATTTGAAACAAAAGTATAGTTCACCTTGGTCAAACACTTTACTTGATTTTTCAGATCATCTAGTTGTTGCTTTTGTTCCAGGTAGCGTAACTGCAGGTCTTTGTTGTCTTGCATCAGCTTCTCCTTTTGGTCTTGATACAAAAGAACAAAATATTGCACTTAATTAAACATATTTTAAAAATTACAAACTTGGTTTTTTTCATATTAATACATTCATGAAAGTTTCTGCATTTTGCAATGAAATTAATGTGTTTTGCATAGGAAAATTTTTGTGTCCTTGTTCTGGTTAGGACGAGGTTAATTTTTGCAACACGTCAACTTTTACTGAAACAATAAATACTTCTCTATTAAGAAAACCATAAAGAAATTGCACTTACTAAATAACGTACTCTGTAAAACAGTGCTATAACTAAGAATAAGAAATGCAGTAATGCATGAGATTTTATTTATGTAAAATAAAAAATATTTAGACATAACTAAGTAAATAAATACACTATATGAATTTATGAGTGACAACAATCCTTGCGATAGGAATTGGTTCAACTTAGATTTTTTAGTAACTTATCTCAGTCTCTTAAAACCTGCATGAAACACTACTGTTAGTAAGCTTCAATGAACATGGACCAAACAGCTATTTTAATTTATTGCTGAGAACCTGGGAAATACTGGTAAGACAAAAAAACATGAGAATAAGTGTCTAAGGAAAATGAGGCAGGTGGAGGGGTGATACAGTTTCTGCAAGCACCATACTGAGAAAAAAAAAGGAAAACATAGTTAGACTGTTACTCTATTTTCTGTCTAAATGCACTTTTACATATTACAAAGTACCTTATAATGCTATGGCCACAAAAATACTACTAAAACATTCAGATCAAATTAAAGGGTCATTCTAAAATGAAAATACAGAAAGAGGACATGGAAAACGTCAAGATGATACTGGTCTCTTGCAGCATTAAGAATTTTCAAGGCTTCATTTATTTTACCATCTTTCTTAGACCCAGAAAAGGAGTTTAGGAAAAAGATTCATATACCAAACAACCAAGGGTAGACAAGTCATTATTTCCACACTAGTTCTAGGCAGCATGTTAAGACAAGGATTAATTTAAATTCTCCTACTGAACTTCAAATAGGAATGTGCAGCAAAGGCAGATGCTCTGAAAGTTATACTGCCTACCTTTTGAGAAAGACAAATCTGTAATCAAATTCGAGATACAGTGGCCTAGAAAAATATTAGAACATCTACTCCAGCTGCAGCAAGTGAATTCAATAGAAATTGGAAGTACAGTACGCTGGTGTTTCAGTTTAGGAGTACAACAACCTGCTTGGGGAAGGGATTGCAAAGGCGTGACAGTTAAACATAATGCTCACAGAAGGAAAGAAGACGGAATATCAGTTTTTTCATAATCATGCCACAAATAACTGTTAGTATGTCATTACTTCATAACGTAGCTAAAGGCATCTTTCTTTTAGTATCAGTTAAGGCTAATTTTGCAAACACTTGCTGTGGACAAATGTTTGAATATTCAATCTAGTATTTGAAGTCAGCAAAGCTACTGAGAATCCTAATGGTAAGCACATGCTGAACTCAAGCCATAACCATAAGAATTATTCACAAGTTGGCCCACTTCATTCCATTAAATTGTTCACAGAAATATACCTCTTAAAAATACACATTTGAAGGCTCAACTCTAAACAAAATATTTTCACTTTCTGCTTGTGCTTGTCTTTTGTAAACTTCATATTGCTCCAGTAATCCGTGCTGAGATAAAAAAAAGATTGCAAGGTCAGTGTACACTAAGAAGTTGTCCTACAGCATGAAGAAAACACGTATGAAATAATCTATTCATTAGATTAAAAGGAAACTGTGTTATTTTCAATGTACAATGCTGTAAATAAAAATCAGTAAATACTGAAAATATAAAAAAAATTCTGAATTAATGAAATTTATAGGCCCAGGGCCTATATGGGCTTCATGTAGCTTTCTACAGTGAACAGAATAGTAGTTTATAATTTGAAAGAGACTGTCAGAGGGGTCTCCTTTCCATAAGAAATTTCAGTGTAGAGAAGAGAAGAAATACTGAATAAGGAGTAAATATGAACTCAACTGATGAAGAATGAAAGCAGCTGAAATTATATGAGCCTCATTCAGCCCGTATTCTGTACTGAGTCAATTTTTGCACTTAGCAGATAGTCATAACTTAGGTGCATTTAACAAATGTACACTGACAACACAGCTTCAAAAACACCAGCAATAGACTACACTTTTCTAGGCAGTAGAACATCTCCAACATGGGTATGACCTCACATCTTGAGAAATACTACTTTTTTCAGAAATATACCTCTTTCTACTTTGATCTTGTCAAGGATTTCATTTTTGTCTGCTAAATCAGTTTTGATAGCTGTCTCTAGTTTAGCAATTTGCAGTTTCAGTTGCTGTTCCTTTGATCTCCACTGCTGTTCATGGGGCAGACTGAAGACACTGTGATAAAACAGGTAATGTTAATAAACATTTCAGAAGACAGGTTTCATCCAAGCCCATATAATGCTAATGTTTATGTTGGTAGGTTTTAATTGTGTCGCTTTCGTCAGTCTTTCAATTCTGCTGCATTTCATTGGAGTTGAAACCAGGTGATAAATTATAACTGTCAACCACATCAGGCACTGTTTCTTTTGAAGGAATTTAAGCACTGCCAGATGTGCATTACAAGGTCATATCAAAACCACTCCTCCAAACCTTTTGTCAGAATGTATTGTTATACTGGACAAAGAGTAAATAATACGTCAGCTGACAAATTCATATTTATTCTCTGCAAACTTTTAGGTGCAGTTCTGCAATCTTGGCTTTGGCAAGATTGCTATCAACTTCCCAGAAATAACATCAGCAAAGGATGGGCTTGTGCTTCTTTTCCTCTATTAAAAAGATTTATTAATTTTCTAGCACCTGTGGACACTTTCTACCCCCCACTAGCAAAGAGAAAGCTGCAATAGAGATTAATTGTGAAAATAGGAAACTGAAAAAGCTAGCCATTAATAGTGGATATAATGAAATTATCAATTTCTCAGATTTCTTGTTACTTTATGTGCTGGTTTTGGCTGAGGCTATTTTTCCTAGTGGTTGGTATGGGGCTGTGTTTTGGATTTGTGCTGAACACAGTGATAATACAGAGACGTTTATGTCACTGCTTGAGCAGGGCCTTCTCAGGTTTTCATCCTGCTGTCCTGGGCAGAGGGCTGGGGGGTGTAAGAAACTGGGAGGCGACACAGCTTGGAGAACAGATCAAAGGGATATTTTCTAGTACATAAAGTAAGAGGAAGGAGGAGAAAGGGAGAACATTTGGAGTGATGGTGCTTGTCTTCCCAAGTCACCGTTATGTGTGATGGGTCCCTGAAGGTGCAGAACACTTGCTTGCCCCTGGAAAGCCAGGAATTAATTCCTCGTTTTGCTTTCCTTGAGTGCATGGCTTTTGCTTTCCCAATTATACTGTCTTTATCTCACTGCACAGTTTTTCTAGCTTTTACCCTTTCAATTCTCTCCCTAGTCTACTGGTGGGGGAGTGAGCTAGGGCTGCAAGGGGCTTGGGGGCTGGCTGGGGTTCAAGCACAACATGGAATGATGAAACGTGAATCAACATTTAAATGGGACTGTATGAAAAGACAGGTCATTTTAGATAAAAAATAGCAATACTGTAGGTTACTGCATAGTAACAGAAGCATATTTAAATTTATTTAGCTAAATATCTTCTTAAATTCTCTATGACTTAAGTAGAACAGAAATATATGTTGATTTGTTAGCGTTACTTTTCTGCAGAATAACAAAAAAGGAGAAAAAGAAATCACAATCAGAAATATTTATAACATGATCAAATTTTGGAGAAATCTACAACAATGAACTTAAGTGACAGATAACTGATCAACTTCCCCTAAGCAAAACTCTTGAGTATTGTAATTATACAACTGTTACATTTTGCACATAAAAAACTGTTTCAAGTTATTTGTATTCACTATTTTTCACTTCTATAATTTTTAATTTCACCACATACAGTACAAGAATTGTAAGAAATATTGTAAGAATACTATAAACAAAATTTGACATCACTCACAATGTGTTTAATCATTGATATTTTTTTGACAGACATCACACTGACAAGCCAAACACATTAAGATACTAAATAATTCAAATACAAGAAAGGATGCCAAGCATTTTACCTACTTTCTGAGGCAATTATTAAGATACGTGTCTTATTATCTAACCCTCTTTAGTGCAAAAAATCAGTTTCACAATAAAGGAAAATATCATTTTAAGGTAATTTTTTTCTTTCATATGCTTGTGGCAGTTGGCTAGAATTCCTTCTTTTCTGTATCAGTAGAAATGAAATGATAGCTATTATAAAAGAAACAAACCACACCTCAAAAATAATTAGTGAAAAAGCTGTCAAATATCAGACTTTATACGGGTTCACGGGTGAAGTGCTGGAAGAACTTAAGACAAAAATTCAAATACCTCTTTGTTAAAAAAAAAACAAACCCAAGAAACAATCACAAGACCCAAAATAAACCCAAATTAATATATATATATACCTAGATGTATTCTTCTTTCAACAATAACTCTAAAGAAAATAATGAGAAATTCAAGTAAGAGCTTCCTTCATTTAGCTCAAATTAAAGTGACTTCAACTTATTTTTAATGTAGTAACCTACTGTTTCAAGAGTATTAGAAAAACAGGACGGATGAAATACAGGCAGAATGTTTCCATATACACTTACTGATATAATCAACTGGAGCACAAAGATATTTGCACATGTGCACAAACACTCAATATGCACATTCCAGCACGGAATCTATGAAGAATTATTCAACAGGACAGGAACCTAATTTTTTATATAGAGAAACCATAACTTACCTGTTATGCAGCTTATCGTAGTTTTCCTTCAAGAGCTCATTCTCTTTTTCTAGATCATTTATTCTTTCCTGTAACTAAAATGATTGATGCACAGCACAAAAGGAAATTACTGTGAATGTGTGAAGACAAATAGTTAATTATTTGTAGGCATTGTCAAGCTATTATTGCTTCTTTTTATACAAAATCAGAATCACAGAATATTCTGAGTTGGAAGGGGTCCACAAGGACCAACTCCAACTTTTAAGTGAATGGCCCATTTGGGGATGAAACCCACAACCTTGGTAGTATTAGCATCCTGCTCTGACCAACAGAGCCAATCTCAGGGTATACATGAAAAATAATATAAAAATCTAAAAGTCTAAATGCATTACTGACATTATAAACAACACATCCTTGTTTTCAAAATATTCACTAAAGCAAGATGTAACTTTAAAGCTATGAGATACCAGGAAGATATCTACATCCATTACAATAGTTTAAAGGTTTGGAGGAAGTATCTATGAGATAATCTTGGTAAACTTGGTTCATGCAATATACATTTAAAATAGGTAAACCAGGTGGTAAAACTAAATTTACTACAAAATGTAACAGAAAAACAAGTAAGCTTGCAGACTCTTACTCCTCGTGCCTTGAAGAGAATGACGAACAAACCACTTGACTTTTAGCCCTAAGTCTGCGTGACATTAGTCTGAGGGCCACTAGACAAAGAAACAGAAGTAACTGATTTGAACCGCTAAATCAGATGTAACACGATACTGTGCTGGAATTAAATCAGGTTGAAAGAATACTAAAAAGCTATTACCAATAAATCGAGTATGATTTTCCTTCACTTAACAAACCACTTGTTTAGAATCAGAATTGACATGAAATCCAATGCTTTAACCTCAAATATTGTCCAAACACTGGTGCAGTAACTTAAGGGGCACAGGGAACAGGTGTGGTTGCTATTCTATCAAAGGCAAGCATCAGCCCATTTCTCCTTTCTAATGGGATAAAAGTATATATATCACTAGTATATGTATCACTAGGTCAGCCTTCTAAATGTGTTTAAAACATCTATTCACATTTCCACAATTAAAAGGTATCCCATCATTCACTCTTCCCTTATCTATATGTACTTCAAACAGATTCAAGATCTCTTGAAGACAATCTCACCTCTTCTGTCCTTCTGTTCGAAATTGTCACTGACTGCAATTCTTTTTGAAGATGAAAGCACTTCAACCGCTCATCTTTAAGCTGCATATTCAGTTCATCACCTTTTGCTAATAAAGCATCATGGTTGGTCTTCAAGTTCTTTAGGTTCTGTGAAAAGAAAGGAAGGAATACCAATACCAGACCTAGCAGAATGTTCCCAGAGTGTATATTTCTACAGGGAGCTCTCAAGGGGCCATTGAGTAGATGTCCTCAATGTGATCAGCAGGACACAGTTTTGAACTAAGTAATGGAAAGTAAGTTATACTTCCCATGGCCAGCAGAACATGACCTGGTTGCCCTCCTAACATTAAACCCTCAGTTTCACTCAAGAAAATGACAAAGAAATAAATCTCTAAAGCAATGAAAAGATTTTGCTGTGGTTACAGTGGTTGGACATGCTAACCAAAAAACACTGCAGCAGGAAGCAGGAATCAGTGTTGTCCACATTTACACTAATCATAGAGCTTGCCACAGGTCTTTTAACCCTTATATTTATATAAACACATACACACAAACATACAAACCTTTATACTTATAGATATACATATACACACAATTGTAGATATGTAATTCTTTTGCAACCCTCATGCATTCAGCTCTATTTCCCAGACAGAGGAACTTAAATACGAGACTTCTGATTTCCTTTATATTTTCATTTACTTTGATGGATTATAGTAAGGCACATTTAACCAACTGTAAAATTAAATGAAGGATGCTGATAGAGCCTCTATTTCCAGAACATTAGTTATTGCCTATATTCCACAACCCTGCAATTAACCCTCATTCATTAAAAATTCTAATGTAAATCACATTCTAATTATGATTTGAGACAAAATAGTTGAAAGCCCACTCCGGTTTCATAACATGAAACTGGATGAGAATTTATGCCAAAGACATATGTGAATATAGTTAATGTTTAATGCTTTTAAACACAAAAAAGTTAGCTTCATTTTCATACAATATTCCTACAAAGTAATTAAATGGAGAAGCTAAATGTTAATCCTGTAAAAATTGTTTACATTCACATCTCCAGTCTGAACAGACTAGAAATGAACAAAACACCCATGGAAAATCAATCACCAACTTGATCTTCAGCCTTTTGTATCTCATTTCTCAGGAAGATTAAAATCACAAGGAATAAACAATATTATCAGTCAATCTAGGAAAAAGAAATAGAGTTATTTTTATAACTCTTTTTATAACTAATTATTTATAGTTACAAATAGGGAGAATTTAACTCTAAATTCTAGAGTCAAACTAGTCAAAATCTTAATTTTAGATTTTATATTTCTTAACAGAAAGAAGACAAAAAACCTTGTTAAACCTCTCAGTTTGGCAGAGAAGCTACAGGAAATACACTGAAGAAGGGGAAGGAGGCAAAGCAAAACAAAATGCAGAAACAAACATGGGCAAAAAAAAGGAATCAAACAAAAATCTAATGGCACAAGTGTTATTTAGCGTGCTAACAATAAGCACACACAAGTATGAGTTTATAAGGATACTCAGTGTTTCCACTTCATAAGGTTGAATACTTGATGAAGCCCTAGGGCAGGTAGGATTCCTACTTACAGGAACTCTCCCATTTCCAAGGTATTATCATACCACCTCTGTTTGCACATGCAGTTCTCCAAATGCATACAGGAAAAATCAGAAAAAAGCTGTGTAATTAAAACCTATAGGTAATCTACCATGGAATTGCATGTTCTGGAGATATTTTCAAAAATTGCTCTTTTTATAAGGAAAATTAATACTTAAAGTAGCCCTCTAAAATAATTTCCATGAACATACGAGCTTAGGTTAAATCCTAATGTCAGAACAGAAGAGCCAAACTGCCTAATCTTCAGTAAAGAGTAATAAAGTGGACGGGGCTTGGTACCCCTTTTAGCAAACCAGTACATCTAAGTTAAAGTCCTCTCTCTATATCAGAGATCAGGGATCTCTTTCCATAGCTAGACAACCCAGTTCATTCTTCATAATCTGCTTGGTATGACTTCGCAGATGAAATCACCAAGACCTGCTAAACCCTGCTGAAAAAAAGAGAGATTAAGACTAAAAATCCCTACTCCATCTGGAGCAGTTTGAATGTAATGTAGGGTTCATTTTAATGTACTCAGTATTGAGTTAGAATCAATAACTCTGTATAATTTTTCTTCTGTTTAGCATGCTTATGTGATAAGAATATAGGAATGTTACTGATCAAATTGCAACTACCTCTTGAAGCTGGAGAAATTTTTCTTCCATTACTGAAAGAGCATTGGTTTTCTCAGCCAGCTGTTTACGGACCTTGATCATTTCCACATTGTCCTGAATGTTTAGCCTTCAAAATTAAAAAGAAATGCATCATAAACACATACTTTGAAGAAGATGTAGTGTGTAACACCCAAATTAATTTGTTCTTATATAATTCACACTAGAGTTTAGATAAATAAGCATTCTACTGTTTGACAACACAGCAACTTCAACCAATACATATACACCTTTGTTTAGTGTATAAAACTCCATCTGACAGAAAAAGGAAAACAATCCTATGCCTGAAGAGATTGTTTTTCATAACTTCAAATATTGCAACTAAACCCCATTACTTCCAAAAGTATGATAGGAGAAGCTAATTAGTATTTTTATTAATACGAATTATGCTAAAATCAGATTAAATTTTCAATATCTGAAAAGGCAATTTCTCTTCCAATATTTGTCTATTTTAGACATGCTGGACAAATTCTCACAATGTTATGCTGCAGCAAGTGAAGGGGCTACAAAGCTTAGACATCTGGAGAACAGCTGAGTATGTAAGTAAAGTAATTTTGTTCTCTAATACCAGAACAGTGTTAAAGACTTTAATTTATGCCAAGATTTCCTGCAACAGCAGAACCAGTATTTTTCTACTATTTGTAGACTCCAAATTATTGAGTATTAGTGAACATTAAATTGTCTGCTATGAACCTACACCTAAAATTTGATAAGAATTAAAGTGAAGGAAAAATAGGTGATTTGAATTTTATAACTTGAACTTCAATTGAACCTGCATCAGCTGGAAAAGAGTACTTTAAAATGGTAATTGCAACCTTTTTGTTTATTTATGAAAAAACATCATAACACATTATTGTAACTATCTCCTTGCTTAGAATTATCCATGCTAGATGGCAAAACATTTTATGACTTGGTTTCACTTATCGGACAAAAATTAGTAAGGCCCATATTTCTTTACAGAAGCAGTAACTTCCACAGTTACCTACATAGATTATGGCATAGCTCTTCTAACATTTCCATGATGGAGATTTTAATTTTTCACAATACCTTTGGCTTGCTGTACCCTGCTCTTTTAGCCGTAGGGTGGATTCTTCAATTTCCTTTTCTTTCCTCCTCAGCTGACTCCCAAGAATCTCTCTGGCATGGTCTAGCTCCTCAATTTGTTTCCTCTGGGACTCAATGACAGTCTCCCTGCAAGAACAAGCATCCTATATTCCAAAATCAGTACTTTTTCAAAGAAAAAGAAAAAGAGTACTCAAGTAAGCCAAACTTTTAAGTATTCAGCAAAATCTGTATTTCTTATTAACATACATCATAGGAGAGGCTTGTGAGTTTAAATTGCTATGAGAGTGCGACACAAACTCTCAAATTAAATGTTTCTGTGGACTGAATAATGTTTAGCAGAACCTCACTAAAACTCTGTCCATGATTTCTCATACACTATATTAGAAGTATCCTCCTTCTAATCCATTAGCACCAATGGCTTCTCAAAAACAAAACAAAAAAAGCTGTCACAACATCAGATCTTCAACAGATGGAGCACCGAAACTAATTTTTAAGCTTTTTTTCTGAGATGGGAAAAATCTAAACCCCCCCGCCACCCAAAAATGCAAAAATAAAATAAAATTAAAAATCAATTTAAAACACAGTGGAATTCATCCAGTAAATGCAATTTAAAAAGTAATTTATATGAATATTTCTGTACAACTGTTTCCTATGATTCCAGTTAATCTTTGTGTTTATAAAATTTCAAGCACAAAAGCAAAGACTGCACATTAATCCATATATTTCTAAACTTAGCTTGCCCATTAAATGGAAATCTAGCATTTACAGAGAATGTAATTGATAATCTGATTTAAGTAAATCAATATGGAAATAAACAAACAGCTTTTAGAACACCCAAGTTTTAAACACACAATTCAAAGAAAAATATTCTAATTAGACCTCAATCTTTAAATTAGATGTTAACTACCTTTTCTATGTAACACTTCTCTATTCGAATGCAATCCCTACATCAAGGATGCTCTAAGGGTTTCCTAGGCTTCAGTTTCAGTTAAAATGTGGAGTTGGATTACAAACCACACTCCAAAATGCAAAAGTGAATCAGAATAATTTTAAATAACTATCCCAATGCTTTTTGCACTTATCCATAAAATCTGTCTGCCTCTAGAAATGAAACTTAAATGCATCAGCGAAATGAATTCACATAGTCACTTGCATGGTGCTGCACATTTTAGAACTTATGTTTGGTAAAAATTTTGCAGCTAAGGTTCCTTCTTCTTTTGTCAGCTTTGACCCATAACAAAAAATGCAGGCATACTAACAAAGAGAGCCTCATCGCTGGAGACCAGTTTTAACTTGTAGCCAAATTCTTATGTACCTACATTTTGCATTCTGAATCCCTGATTCTCTGTTCTCTTTATCATAAAACATCTCTGCATTGTTACCAGTGTTACTGTTGTCAGAACCAACCATTTTATTTTCTGAAGTGAAAACTAATTAAAATATATACTTTTTTCCTTCAGGAAAACTGGAAGTTTTAAGAATTATGACAAAAAATAAGTAATATGAAAATCATACAAATTTCTGATTTCAGCCCTTGAAGCCTCGAGCAGACTCTGTCCATATTTGGAGAGCACAAGATCAGATGATCTCACTTCTAAACTCTGAGATCTCATTCCTGAAAACCAAAAAAAAAAGATAAATTTTTTACTTGTTGAATGAAAAAGCTTTTAACAAACCAACTATCTTTATACAGTACAAACAATTGTAACTTCTATACAGATGTCATAAAAAGTACTTTTACGTCAAAATCACATGGAAAGAAATAATCATAGTATGCACATTATAAGCTGCTGTAAAATCTGAAGGATGGGTGATGCAGAACAGTGTTGAAGGGAACTGTTAAAAACATGTCCTCAAAGTTTTTTGGAAGACTTTCAAATACAGAGGCTAGAGATCGTGTCTTCAAAGAAGAGAAATGTGGGTATTATTAAAGAACATAGACTTGTAATCACTTTTTCTCAGCATTTTCTTTGCAAAATGCAAGGGTCATTCACCCAGACACGCAACTGTTAGGACTGTATTTTGTAGCAGTGCAGGTAGTTTCCTTGTGTTGTGCAGAAGCATCCTATGCCCATAGTGAAGAACAGAAGTGAGAAATTATTTAAGGAAGAATTGTTACTTCAGGAGCAAATGCAATGGTTTGTTCACATTTTTCTCCTACTCTTAGCAAGAAGAAATTAACCAAATTTTGAGGTGGGATCAAACACATTTCATTTCAAAAACAGCACTAACGCAGCCATCCCTCAGTCTCCAGAACTGCATCATTTAGGTTCAAGGTACAATGATACTAGCAGTTTCCCAAAATGCCTGAAAAAAACCTAACTACTTTACTGCTTTAACTTGATCTATTTTGAATTTTGGCCTTTAAGTGTATTTTAATGTACTTGTAGTTGTGATACATGTATATATATATATATACTTGTGTGTGTGTGTGTGTGTGTATGTCTACAATATATATTTATTTTTGTTTACTTTTGTCCAAATCAAGGAATTTCTTAGATGGTTGCACTCAATAAAGAAAGCAAGTATTTACAGAACATTCATACCTGATTAGGACTTTTTGGATGAGCTTTCCATGGTAAAATTTTTAAATCAGCCAAACAAAAAGCAGATACAGGAAGCTATAATTATTATTTGTAGAGTTTTCTTGTCTCTTCATACCTTAGAGACAGCTGAACTATCCTTATTTTTTCCAGGCATTTTATTTTTTGATAATTGCTCTGCATATTTTCTGATCTGCACTACAAATATTTTGAAATTCAGACTCATGGTTTCAAGAGCAATCAAAGAGTTCACTGTTTTTAATAAATGTGAATTATACCCTTCTTGGTTTGCTCTGGCATTCCCACAGTCTCACTCTCTTTTTTGAGACCAGTGTTCACACGAGATTGAACAGAGCTGTACAGACAAGGCCTATGGCCTTGAATCTGGAGCTGCTGTTTAGTTGAAATGAGTTTGTTGCGGAGGCTCTCATTTTGTTTCTCGAGCTCACGAACTCTTTCTCGCAAATGCTCAATCATGTCTTCCAGCTCCAGAGCTTGACCCAGCCGCTTGGGTCCACAGCCAGCCTGGTCACATTTTCTTTTATCATTAACAAGCCGTATTAATTTGGTGGTCATTCTGGGGAAAATAATAAAAAAATATGAAAAATAACGTGAAAAGTCAGCATAAAAAGTATGCTCTTGAAAGGAACTTAACCACTGTGAAGACTTCAGCATAGAACCTTGATAGCAAACTTCCAAGTTTTGATATAACTACTGTTGCCTGTGACGAGTTCCTTGAAGATAACTGAAACCATGAGCAGCAATCTGCTTCACAGCACTGACAAATAACAGTATCCTAAGGCTTATCATTTAAGGTTATTAAAGAAGGGACATATTTACATTGTGTGTAAGTGGACTATGAGTATGCCCACCTGGTAAAAGTGGATGATGAGAGGTATTTCCTGTGCCCAGAAACATAGGAATTGACATTTGAAATATCGAAACAATTCATTCGATCTACAATCTTGTATTTGACAACAGCCTAACACAAAAGATGGAAATTATGTAATGCTGGTCAACTGGACCATGGCTCACTGAATATTGTGTCAAAAGAAAATAATGTTTTGGACTTTAAAATATTAAATAGGCAATATTTTCAACTACCCTTTGATGGATTCATTAGCTCCTCACCAGAAACTGGCTTAGATGTAGAAAGACTTTGTTAAAAATTAGCACAATGTGAACACAAAGTCACAGCATTCAGCCCTCCTGCAATATGGTAACACTACAAACAGTTCTTCACAGTCCAGACTAGTTTGCCGCCACACTAAGTCCTAGCAAAGATTAGTACACAAATCTTAGTACACAAATCTTAGTAAACTAAGTTTAATAATCACCCTAAAGTTGCTTGTGTATTATTGGGCAAACTGGGTACTGTGCTCGCCATGCTATTTGGGACTTCTTCACCAAAGTTATCTATTACACTGAATGAAGGAGCAATGATTATAAAGATATTTTAGTGCTAATTCACCAATAAAAAGCTAGATGTTATTCAACTTCTTGAAAGACAGACTGGGACCAAAAACGGGGCAGAATCTCCCTGTATAAACCATTTTGTTTCTACAATGAAATGCCTGATGAACCTTAGGCTTCTACAGGCCGCTCTCCAATTACCAGAACACTCTGCCAGCACAGCTGGGAATCCAAGGCATCACCTCTGATGTAGCAGACAGCAGTGTACCTCTGTACATGGAGATCTAACAGGGGTTACCATCTCACATACTCAGAGATAAACAGAAATCAATACAAAAACCACATCCAGTGAGTGATTTTTGCTACTGCATTAAAAAGTGGTCTGAGAGAAATCAGCATGATATTTAATTTGTTGATGATGCTTTAAAGGGACAAAAACGTACTGAGAGTTAAAACTAAAATATTAAACCCCATACCTTTTAATTTTCTCCTCCTGCTTATTTGCATGCTGTTTGAGTAGGATGTGGTCATCACGTAGATGAAGAAATCTGTCTTCCAGCTCCTCTCGACTGATTCGTGATATGACTTCTTGAGCTTTTACATTATGTGTAGATGATGATTCTACCCAAACCAAGGCAATTTTAAGTTACTTTCAATATATTCAATAATATAATTCAAAGTCTAACTCACTTCGAAATTTTGAAAAAAAATTAACGAAAATTTTCAAGTAATATGATATTTTACACTTGTTTCAGTCTATTGATTAATTTCCTAAGACTTACTGGCAGGTTATTCACTTCCTTTTTCCTTTCTCATAGAGAATAAAAAACCACGCAGCTCAAATGATTCAGCAAACTGATTACCTACCAGGCAATGCAAACATAATTTAGAAAGCAACCAGGAGTAGTCAAACATACTAATTATAAAAACAGGGTAAGCATTACCATTGAGATGCTTCCTAATCTGTTTCAAAGTGAACATACTCTTTTGAAGCTTGAAAGAATTAACTCAAAGTTGTGAAAATGAACTCAAATAAAAGACTAAGCCCAGCAGTTCCATTCCAATAGCAGCTGAGTAACACATATGAATTGCATGGTACTTTTGGTTCCCATTTTGTTAAACGGATCTGACTTTGTCTTCAATTCAGAAAAAAAAGCATTCTCTTTCCCTCTGGAAGGATGAATGTTATAGCTCCATGAGTTTTCCAGTTTTTAGCATCTCACAGCAACTTCTCTCTTTCATCAATCTACTTGAACATAGTCACAGTACCTTCCAACATTTAACTGTGATTTTGAACTTCATTTTGTGAAACATTTTTAGAAAGAAGTTAAGGAAGCCACTGACTGAAATTTGTAATTGCAATAAACAGCACCTGGTACAAACCTTGTAATCCTTCAATTCCAGCTGGAGTTAGCACTGTATCTCTCATAGCCAGGCTCCCCACAGTTTCATCAGCTGAAACAGGCATGGCTTACCTAGTAATAACAAAATTCAAATGCTTCTCCATCTGCAATTTAAATTGTGAGACTAGAACGAACTACAAAACATCATATAAAACAATGGCAAAAGTAATGACATTGACTGAAATGACAGACTTGTGTGTTACTATAAATGCTCCTATCTCGACTGAACTCCTCAGAGGACAATCAAAACCTTCAAGTTTAACATCATGCCATTTTAAATCCATGCACAAAACATGGATATGCAGTAGCTCCAATTGTATTTAATGCATGCAGAATGTATTAGAGCTTTTAAAGTTCTAGTTATATTGTCTTCAGCAACCTTTGAGCTAAGGCCATATTTCCAAGTACATATGCAAGGAGGACCTGAGGAGGTTTCTTCTGGGTTGTTTTGTTTGTTTGTTTGTCTGTTGTGTTTCTGGTGGGTTTTTTTTTTTTTTTTTTGGTAGGGTTCTTTTTTTTTGTTGTTGTTGGTTGGTGTTTTTTTTTGTTGTTCTTCTTGTTGTTCATTTTAAGTCGGGTCAAAGCTTAAGGCATCAACCAGTAGGTGAGTAATGCCATCTTCTAGACTTAGAATGGGACTCTGAAATAAGGTGCTGGGGGTTATGGAATCATTTTAGTGTTACCTGCCAATCTCTTAGTCTTCTTTCAATCATTGTCCCAAGAGAAATTACTTTTTAAAATTGAGACACGCCTATGAATGAGTGGCCAGAGAACTAAGGAATGCTGAAACAACTTGAAAAGGAGGCACATGAAGTCCTTAGGATGGCCTTTCCCCCCTACATTGTTACACCCTTCAGGTGATATAAATTGATTCAATTCCTTAGTGAATCCAAAAATATCTAGGAATACATTGGCATATTAACAGAGACCTTAAAAAGACTTGCATCAGAAGACAGAAGCAACATAGAACAGCCCACAAACATTCCATGAAGTGTCTCTTAATTTTATCATCAAAACTACTGCTGAAGTGATGTCCACCTTCTACCAGCAAAGCCCTCTATCTTAAACTAGTCTCTATATGGCTTTGTCCTAAAGGAACAAAAAGGATTAATGGAAGTTCAGTTTCCAACAAGTCAGTCTTGCTTGCAAAAAGTCTTTTGTTTTTTTAATCACTAAAATTTAGAATAAAATAACAACTGATACCTGGACAGACCCAGATGCTATGCTGAACCTCAAAATTTTTAATTAGATTTTATCTCCAAGAAAAGTTACCATACAGTCACTTCAGCACTTTCGTTAATCAAAAATAAAAGAACTTCACATACAAAGAGAAGAAAATTTTCCATATCTCTAGAATTTGCTTACAAAAACTTCCAGTTAGATATAAGCAAGAATTTTTAAGTTACTGGAGTTCAAGAAACTTTAACTTCCTTATATACTTCACTACTTAATGTTTCTATCACCATCTGACAAATTACTAAACACTGCATATGACTTTACTGTGTTATGTGAGACCAGCCTGTAATGAGATAAATACTTAAAACTAGAGAATCAAACATTATGCTTTAGGTCCAAAATTATATATAAGTCACAGAAGGGAACTGTTGCCCCAGCGTCATTTCAAAGTAGCAAAACTAATGATGAATTACTTAAATTTACAAAAATACTCAGCCAGTGGGGGTAGGAAGCAGTCCCAGGGAAGGAGTTTCTAGGGAAATCTTAAAAATTACACCTTTTAATTGTTTCAATGTGGATTTAGAATTTAGTGAGTCTTGTACATGGCCAAAATGATGCTTTTCTTGCTATTTTCCCATACTCGGGCAGGGAAACCCAGCGGGTTGAACCCAGCGGCCTACTCCCGCTTTTTACGTACCAAACAGATACTGCAACCGAAAAGGTCTCTCAGGCTGCTCTCAGCAAAGCGGTGAGGCACTGCCTTTCCCACGAGCACCGAGCTCACGGCTCTGACACGATCTCCTCAGGAGCTCCGCCGCAGGCCGGCTCCACGGCTAGGGACAGCCCGCGGCGGGGAGCGCTGCCACATCCCCCGGAGCAGCTCCGGGCTCACGGGCTCCCCGCGCCGCTCCTGGAAAGGAGCACCCCTCCCACTCACCGCCCCGCCGGCCCGGCCCGAAGCCCAACGCTCCGCTGCAACTGCCCCGGGACACACGGCTCCGTCCGCTTCCGGGGCCGCGGCTCCGCTGCCTGCTGGGAGTTGGAGTTCGCGGCGAGGCCGAGCGCCGCCGCCCCGCGCTCGGGACACACCCTCGGCCTCTGCCGGCGCGGTGCTCGGCGAGCAAAGCAGGGGAGAGGCAGCGGGAGCTGGAGGTACTGCTTTAAAATGTTTAATATGTAAGCGTTTTCTAGATTGCTGCTCTTGATGGCTATTGTACCTCTGCTGGGTTTGTTTCCAAAACAGCAGTCCGGAAAAAAAGTAAGTGAAAGTAATTCTAGTGATATTAATGAAAGGAAGGCTAAAGAATAGAGTTAGAGGAACAGAGGGAGAGAGAAAGAAATAGAGGGAAATAAATTTAGAGAAACGGAGAGAGAATGAAAGAGAGGGAAATAGAGAGCTAGAGAGAAACAGAGAAATAGAAACAGAAGGAGAAAGAGAGGAGACAAACAATATAAAGGGAGAGGGAAATAGAGAATTAGCGAGAAAAAGAGAGAGAGAAAGAGTTAGAAACAGGGTAAGAGAGAAAGCAAAAGACTTAGGGGTTAAAGGAAAATAGTAAGATATAGTCAGAGGAACAGAGAAAAAGAAACAGACTTACAGGGAAAGAGTGGTAAGGGGAAATAAGGATATAGTGATAGACTTAGAGAACCAGAGAGACACAGAGAGTTCGAAATAGAAAAGCAAAGTCAGAAATAGACTGAAAGGTAAAGTGAGAAGAAAAGCAAGAAAGACAGTGAAGAAAATGAATAAATCACACCAAATAAAGACGGGGGGGGTGGAGAAGGAGTGGGGTATCCTTATTCAATTCAACTTTATGGAATGGATTTTTTATTTACATCTCATCAAAACACAGCCAACAATGTATACAAAGGCAAGTACAGATACAAGTTGAATTACAAGTACAATCCATATACACGCTGTTAAATGCAAACTTATATATAGAGTAATACATGGAAATGCAGCAGCAAATGCAGAACAATACCATTGACTGCAAGCCAAATACATATTAACACAATATATCCATCCTCCTATTTCAGAACTGTTGAGTGCACTTTGTTTTATTTATACAGGAAATCCAAAAGACAACCAGCATACAGAAAACAAAACTCTCGTCTGCCATATGCAACTCTTTAGGCTTACCTGTGACTCACCGTCGCTCTCGCCATGACCGCTTCCTTACCCCACGGCTCTCAGTGCTCCCAGGAGCCTTGGAAAATCCTCCTGCCTGACGAAAACCCCGGGCCCTGGACAGTCTGCACCCTAACTCGCAGACTGGCCGGGACAGAAGGAAAAAAAACCCAGCCGGGGGGAAAAAAACCAAAAAACCTGGCTGGGGATTTTTTATTCTAAATGTAAAAATTAATTTAAAAACCTGAAAGGCAAAAGTCAAACACACAAGATTAGAACCAATCAGCACACACACTCACACAGGCTGACGCAGGCATCGGCAGACAGATGCGAGCTCTCACACACAGACATAAACAGTCACACAATCTTCAGCTGACTGCAATCCTTACTTGAAACGCTGCACTGAAGAGGACGCTTGAACACATCTTCCGGCTGCTGGTCTTCGACATCGAACGGTCGATTCCGGGAAAAGCGGCAGCGTCAGCGACTGTGGAGACTGATATCTGCCTCGGGGACCTGCGAGACAATGGGAGGAGGTCAACAAGTGTTTACCTGACAGCTAGGAGACAGCACCACACATTTACTACCCAAAATCCCAAGGAAAAGAGATCAACAATAAAGTTTTATAGCTACTCTACCTAACCATGACTACGTGCCAGGGCAGGGCAGCTACAAGAGTAAGCATATACAAGGCATGTCAAAGTAAGCACATACGAGCGCTGCCAAAGTTAAGCACATACAAGCCCTGCCAAAGTAAGCACCTTACATACAGAGGCTTGCTTGAGTAAGCACATATACAAGCCCAGTCAAAGTAAGCACATATACACCAGGGTTCATCCCCTCCTCTGGCTGATGGAACTTAAACCCAGGTGTTGTGGGATTTAAGGAGCCAAGCCCAGCTTTGCGCCTTGCTGTTCCACTCCCTACCATGTTTGCAGAGCAGGAACATTTCTGGGTTCCATATTACATCCCAAAGCAGCAGCCCTGGGAGTACTGCTCAGACTCCAACCTGACTAGTCAGGCTCACACTCCTCCAAGAGCAGAAAAACCACAAATCGTTAAAAAAATGGATATTTTACACCAAACAGGGCCCATTTCAGAGGTCAAATATTCCAGGTGGGAGCCAGAAAGCCAAATTTGTCTGAACACCATCTTCCAGTAGGGTATTGCTTCCTCTCTCATAGGCTCTCTTTAGCAAAGTGATAAATACAGAATCCAGTGGCACAGCAGGTTCTTCGCTTACCTCCTCGTGATATGTAAACTGTTTAAAGTGAAAAAAAAAGCATAAGAGAAAAACAATAATGAATATGAAACAAAAATCACCTCAGCTACCCATGTTTTGAGATGAGCTCTGAGCTGAAGCCAGGGTGAATAATAAATATAAATAATAATATACAAATATATGTAAAGATATATATACACATAAAATAGAAATAAATTTTAGTAATATTGCGTGCATAATAAATAATAAAAGTGTAGTATATGTGTTACACTATAAATTGCATTAAATTTATTGAATAAGATATGTAATATATATAATATCAAATATGAATAGGAGTAGAAATTAAATATTAAAAATAGGTATAAGTTTTCTGTATTTAAAGGGGTTTTTTTGTTTTTATTTGGTTAGGGGCAGGGAGTTTTTTTAGTTGTTATTGGGCTTTTTTCGGGGCATTTTGTAGGATTGAGACTCTCCTTTTTGTCCTGGGAGCTCGGGGCTGGCCCCAGCCTCTCCTGCAGGGGAGTGTGACACGGTAGGGAAGGGAGCCAGGCGGTGCTCTGGGACTTTGAATCTACCCAAATATTTTCCCAATGTATTTGCAGAGATTCGGCTGTGGGGAAGCTGCAGAGAAGGCTGCCCGGCACAGCCCCCCAAAATGGGGCTCCCCCGACTGGGCTCCCGCAGAGGATGGGGCAGTTGCAGCCCCCTGTCATTGCTGTGAAATTCGGTGAGTCTGGGGAGGGGTTTCCTGACTGTCCCTGTCTCCAGGCAAGCTGTGCCTCCTTGTCCAGAAGCCCTGCCTGGGCAGCCCGGCCCGGCACAGCTCCATTCCCTCCCCCGGGCTCACCGCAGGGATGCAGAACCACCAAAGTGGGGTCAGGCTGGAAAGGGGCAGGTGGGGCCTGCAGCCACAGCAGGGGAAGGACAGGAGGCAAAGCCTCTCCCCCAGCCCCGGGCCCAGCCTGCCCAGGAGAAGCTTCCGAGAGGCGCCGGGGCTCTCGTTCGCCCCGAAAGCTGCGGCCGTCGGGGCAGGGCTCGGGGTGTGACCCAGCCCCTGCAGCACCGCAGAGAAAAGGGGCACCTAATGGCCCACGGGGGCCGGCTGCACTCCTTAAGAGCAGGGTCTGCTTTCAGCACTGCCTTCTGCTGCCTGCAGGGATCTGTGGTGAGGGTTGGGAGCTCCTGCTGGGGCAAGAGATTCATCTTCCAAGAGGCAAAGCTGCAGCATCTTCCTCCCCAGGGACTGTCTCCCTGCAGGAAGCAGCACAGGCGACCGGCCGAGGGGCTCAGCTGGGACACGGCCCAACAGGAGCAGCCCTGGGCACAGTGACACGGGAGGATGAGCCCAGGTGAGGAGCACGGCCCCAGCGTGGCACCTCGAGAGAGGCTGGCACGGGACAGCGAGCCCAGGGTGAGTGCTCTGGCCTGGGCAGCTCTGCCGTGCGCCTGGGGGAAGGGGCAGCATCAGGCAGGGAGGAGGGAATGCCCAGATGCTCATGAGCTGAGGAAGTTGTGCCCAAAATGGCCCTCGCTGGGCAGAGGGGCTGCAGCAATCTGTGCCTCCTTCTCTGCTCTTCTGGCTGGAAGCGTGCATTTGTTTGGCTGAGTGCTGAGCCTTGCCATTGTCATTTCTCCCTTCCCATCCTCGGTGCACAGCACTGGGCAGTCTGTGCCCAAAGCGAGGGCAAAGGGAGGGAAGGGGTTGCCCCTGCCTGGGAGGGGGACAGGCATCTCCTGTGGGTTCTGTGGGGCTGTGCTGTGCACCCTGGGGGTGCTGACTGACCCCCTTTGTGCAGAGACAGAGGAGATGCTGCTGCACCACGTCCCCAGGAGAGCCCCTGCCTCCCTTCTGCTCTCGGGGATGGGACTGGGAGACGCCTCCACGCAGAGAGTGGCACCTGGCATGGCTTCAGTCCCCAGTGGGAGAGGCTGGGCTCCCCCTGCTCAGAGCTCCTGGTCAGGGACATCCACGCCTGCGCCTGGCTCGGAGTCCAGGGTGCGCTCCTTCCGGATCCAGCCAGGAGATGTTCCTGCTGCAGCTGCCGGTGAGCTCAGCTCTCCCCCAGGGACACCTGTGCCTGTTAGAGCTCCAGCCGATGGAGCCTCTGCAGGAGAGCTGCTCCTGGTTCTCACAGCTCCTGCCCCTGGACCCCTTGTCACTTACTGCTCAGGATATCTGAGGGCCCAGGTGATTTCTGTTCCTTCTGCTTGTTCCACTTGCAGGTGTTTCCCAGTCCAGCTTGCTGAAGCTCCAGCTCTGACTGTGGCACGTTCTTCATTCCAGCTCTGGCTCTGAGATGCTCCACTCGATGGCTGCTCCAGTTCCTTCCAGCTCTGGGTGAATAACTGGTGTCTCTTCTGTAATCTGTGTCTCTGTTCTGTCGTTTGTGTCCATCTGTGTTACCTTTTGTCACATCTCGATGCTTTATCAGCTTTATCCTTCCAAGCCACGGTAGCCTGACTCTACTTGTGATGGGTCCTGGCAGGGCTCACGCTGCTGCTCGCTGAGTTTGGGAAATTTGGGGGATTTTGGGGTGTTTAGGAGGGTTTTGAAATAATTTTTAAAGAGTTTTTTAGATTTTATTGGGGGAATTTTGGGGTTATTTTGGGGGTGGGGGGGTTTAGGGGTTTTAAAAAGCATTTTTGGAGGAATTTTGGGGGGTTTTTTTTGGATGTTAAAAGGTTTTTTTAGGGAATTCAAAAGCGTTTTTGGGGATTTTTAGGGTTTCTTTCAGGGGAATTTAAAGAGGTATTTTGGGGATTTTGTTTTTTTTTTTTTTAAGGGTTTTTTTGGGTTTTATTGGGGGAATTTAGGAGGTATTTTGGGGGAGTTACGGGTTTTTAAAAGATCTTTTAGGGAATTTTGGGATTTTTTTGGGATTTTAAATGGGTTTTTTATGGAATTTTAAAGGATTTTTGGATATTTTTTAGATTTTTATTTTAGGGGTTTTTAAAGAGAGTTTTTTTTATTTTGAAGGAGTTTCGAGGGGTCTTAAATGGGAAGTTTGGGGCTTTTTTGGGGGGTTTGAATGTTTGCTTAAGGTATTTGTTAGGGGTTTTTATAAGTGTTTGGGGAATTTTTTGGTTTTTATTGGGCGAATTTTGGGGGTATTTTGGGGGGAGTTAGGGGTTTTTAAAAGATCTTTTGGAGGAATTTTAGGAATTTTTTTTTATTTTAAAGGGGTTTTTTAAATGGAATTTTTAAGGATTTTTGGATATTTTTTTGGTTTTTATTTTATAGGATTTTAAAGAGGTTTTGGAGTTTTTGGGGGATTTTGAAAGGGTTTTTTAGGGGATTTTAAAGAGGTGTTTTTGGGATTTTAAAGGAGTTTCGAGGGGTCTTAAATGGGAATTTGGGGGCTTTTTTGGGATTTGTTTTTAGATTTTTTGGGGGGGTTTGAAAGTTTGCTTAATGTATTTGTTAGGGGTTTTTTAAAAGTGTTTTGGGGATTTTTTTTTGGGATCTTGAGGTTTTTTGGGGGATTGGGGGAGGTTTTTGGGGATTTTTGGGGGTTTGTGATTTTTCGTGGGAATTTCAATTCCCCCCCTAGAATTTCCTCCCCAGGTTGGTTTTTGCAAGCACCACTACAAGGAGATGCTGGAGGGCACCAAGACCCCCCGGGACCCCTCCCGGGGAGCCCCAGGACTGAGCGGGAGGAGGCCAAAAATTTTGGGCACCCCACCCCCCGAAATCATTAAATCCACATGGAAGCTTCCCCCGTGTCTATGTGGAGTTTTTGGGAATTATTTGGAATTTTGGGGAGGGGACGGTTGGGAATTTGGGAGGGGACCATTAAATGACCCATGAGTGACCCTGAGTGACCCCTGAGTGACCATGGAGTGACCCTGAGTTACCCTGAGTGACCATTGCGTGACCACTGAGTGACCACTTAGTGACCCTGAGTGACCATTGAGTGACCAATGAGTGACCACTTAGTGACCCTGAATGACCCTGAGTGACCATTGAGTGACCCTGAGTGACAATTGAGTGACCCTGAATGACCCTGAGTGACCATTGAGTGACCCCTGAGTGACCATTGAGTGACCCTGAGTGACCCTGAGTGACCATTGAGTGACCCTGAGTTACCCTGAGTGTCCATTGAGTGACCCTGAGTGACCATTGAGTGACCATTGAGTGGCCTCCTCCCCGGTGGGCAGGGCTCCTTTCCGGGGACATGGTCTCCCTTATGGGTGGGCGGGGCTTCTCTCCCAGAGGGCGAGGCCTACTCATCGATGTGCGGGGCTTTTCCGGCAAGGGGGCGTGGCTTCCTCACCAGCAGTCGTGGCCCCTTCCCGGGTGGGCGGGGCTTCCACCCAGGGGGCGTGGCCTCCTCGTCCCAGTGGGCGGAGCTGCCACTCAGAGGCATAGTCTCTTCCTCAATGGGTGTGACGTCTTCTCGGATGGGCGGGGCTTATCCGGGACCGTGACCTCGTCTCTGGTGGGCGTGGCTTCTCCCCGGGGGCGGGGCCTCCCTTTTGGGTGGGCTGGGCTTTTCATCAGGGGGCATGGCCTCCTTTCATATGGGCGGGGCTTTTCCGGGGAGTGGCCTCATCACCACTGGGCGTGGTTTCTCCCGGGGGCGGGGCCTCCCGCCCTTGGGGTGGGGCCTCCTCCCCTGAGGGGAAGGGCTGCTCATTAGGGTTCCTATATAGAATATATAAAAAGAAGAAAAAACCACTAAATGTTTGGTGCAGCAGTAGAAAATTTCAGGCTCCCGGGGAGTAAATTTTTTTATTTAAATGTTTAAAAGTTTTAAATTTTTTTTTAATTAAGAGAAAGGGAAATAGTGGAAGAGAGAGACAGAGAAAGAAAGAGTTAGAGCAAGAAATAGGGGGAAATACAGTGAGAGGGAAGCAGAGGGAGAGAGAAAGAAATAGAGAAACTGAGGGGGAGAGAAATAAATAGAGGGAAAGAGAGAGGAACAGAGGGAGAGAAATAGAAGGAAATAGAGTTGGAGGAACAGAGGGAGAGAGCAAGAAAGAGCAGCAGGAAGCAGGTCCATTACACCGTGCAGCCTTTTGCTTTCCAAAGGTGGCAACAACTTAGAAAGAATTTGCAGTTTCACGGAGGCCTCGTGCGACGCTCCGGCGTCCTGAATCCCAGTGCAGAGCTCCTTCCACCGGGCTTTCCTCAGGACAGGTGCGACAGCCGAGACAACGGCTGGGAGAGCAGAGGGCACAGGTTCCACCAGCTGCAGCTGTTAAACCACACAAACCCAAAAACACCTGCAAAAAACCCCAAACCTCCCCAAAAACCAAAACCTCCCCAACCCACCCAAAAACCCAAAAATCCCCCAAAGCAACCCCACCAAAACCCTCAAAAAACCACCTAAAACCTCCTCATAATCAGAAAGAAACCTTAAAAAAAAATCCAAAAAACTTTTTAAAAATCCCTAAAAAATACCCTAAAACAACCTTAAACCCCCCAAAAAACCCACAAAACCCCTTTAAAAGCTCCCAAATTTCCCCAAAAAACTACTTTAAAATCCCTTTAAAAACCCGAAAAACCCATTTAAAATCCCTTAAAAAAAAAAAAAAAAGCCCCAAAATTTCATCAAAAAAAACGCCCAAAAAACCCTTTAAACCTGCTAATGCCTGCCGATCGATTACTCGACGATCGACTAGAGTGACCATTAAGTGACCATTGAGTGACCATTGAGGGACCGCTGAGTGATCATTGAGTGACCCTGAGTGACCACTGAGTGACCCTAAGTGACCATTGAGTGACCATTGAGTGACCATTGAGCGACCCCTGAGTGACCCCTGAGTGACCATTGAGTGACCCCTGAGAGACCCTGAGTGACCCTGAGTGACAATTGAGTGACCCCTGAGTGACTACTTAGTGACCCTGAGTGACCATTGAGTGACCGCTGAGTGACCATTGAGTGACCACTGAGTGACCATTGAGTGACCGCTGAGTGACCATTGAGTGACCCTTGAGTGACCATTGAGTGACCCCTGAGTGACCCTGAGTGACCATTGAGTGACCATTGAGTGATCCTGAGTGACCTCTGAGTGACCATTGAGTGACCATTGAGTGACCCCTGAGTGACCCCTGAGTGACCATTGAGTGACCCCTGATTGACCCCTGAGTGACCACTGAGTGACCATGGAGTGACACTGAGTGACACTGAGTGACCAATGAGTGACCATTGAGTGACCATTGAGTTACCCGTGAGTGACCACTGAGTGACACTGAGTGACCCTGAATGACCCTGAGTGACCCCAATGACCCCTGAGTGACCATTGAGTGACTCTGAGTGACCATTGAGTGACCATTGAGTGACACTGACTGTGAGTGGCGGAATTATCGGGTTTTGGTGGGTGTGCTACTAAAAGGCTACACTGATGTTTAGTTTTCTTTTTTGCAGCTGACTAAGAGACAACAGTCCGGTGCTGGCAGGAATTTCCTAGCTTGCAAGAGGCTTTTCCTCACACCTGACATGGATTCTCTTCCCTGGTTGCCTGGATGTCAGACAGCTAAGTGAAGGGACATGACTCACAGAGGGGGATGCTGGGTCGGGACTTGTCAGGAGGGATTTTTTTAATGCAGCTTTAGAGGTGGGGATATTCAAGAAGCAGCCCCTTAAGCCTCATAAAGTGATAGTAACTATTTGGTCCCCATTGAGTAGTTGAACTCTAGAAGATATATGCAGATTGAGCCAAGATGTCTGCAGATGTTAAGTTGCCCTGCAGGGCTTTAACTTCTGTCCTACCTTCCTTTCAGATGCAGATGGATTCAAGCTGAAGCAAATGGCTCATCCCGGCTGAGGGAGCTCGCCCGAGAAGGTCAGTCACAGTTTGCCATTGCAGGGGAAGAGTAAATGATGAGTGTGTTACAGCACTTTTCTTTGTCCTTTCTTCTTAGGAATCGAAGCTGGATATCTGCAGCCGAGTTGAAGTGGGCAAGGTGATCAGTGACCTGTGTACATAACCAGCTGGTTTTGCTGAGGTCGCAATTTCTGGTGCAACTCTGAGCATCCATTGCTGTTTGTGTGTTTTAGGATGTGCCCTTGTATTAAGGTGAGATCTCCTCACTGACCTGCCAAGAGACCGGGATCAAAGCTCATGCAAGCCCCTTGGAAGTATTGCAGGAATCTTTGATTAACCCTTCGCCTTTTCCTGTTTGGGGGTGCCATCCGGGTAGCCTTTGGCATCGGCTGAGCTATTGCAGTGAGTCGGGGAGTTTGGGAGGTGGAGCGTGGGTCTGGTCAAGTTTCAGCCCTGCCACATCGCCTCATCTCTTTTTTCATCCAGGTATATCCTACGAAGATGGCATCAGCCACCGAGAGTGCCCGAAGTGCCCCAAGGACCCGGGCTTTCTTGGGAGATGGTGAGTAGCGGACTATTCTGGTTTTGGTCGGTGTGCTGCTAAGAGGCTACACTGATGTGTAATTTTCTTTATTGCAGCTGACTAAGAGACAACAGTCCGGTGCTGGCAGGAATTTCCTAGCTTGCAAGAGGCTTTTCATCACACCTGACATGGATTCTCTTCCCTGGTTCCCTGGATGTCAGAAAGATAAGTGAAGGGGCATGACTCAGAGAGGGGGCAGGAGGGAGATGCTGGGTCCGGACTGTTCAGGAGGGATTTTTAAGGCAACTTTAGAGGTTGGCATGTCTAAGAAGTACTGCTTTAGACTCCATAAGGGGAAAGTCTCGATTTGATCCCCATGCTGAGGTGCACAGGGTAGAGCAGTTCCGGTGGGTGTCACGTCACTTGTCTGCGGTGCTGTCTGTGTCCTTTGTGGGTGTTGTATTGTCCGTGTCTTGCCTTAGCCCTTTGAGTGCAGTAGCAAAGAATCTGGTGTCATTCATAGCATCTTGTGCTATCTTCATTCCTTGGCCTGTCACCGGTGCCATCCAAGCTTTGGCTCAGGAGCTTGCACAGCCATCTGAATCTTATCTCTTTTTGGAAGCATCCAGTCCTATGTCTTGTAAGGTCTTGTTCTGAGCTGCATTGACAGCTGTGGCTCCCATGGATCCATTTCAGCCGATTGGGATTTGGAAGAACGCGAAGAGAGAGAAGATTCTTGGGCATTGGTCTCTGCAGTTCTTGGAAAAAATGCTCCCACTAGCATCATTTTTTAGCCTTGTCAGCCTGCTATCAGTCTCCCCTAGGTCAACTCATTTTGCATTCCATCAGTCTTCTCAGTCCTTCTTCTGACGAGAGCTCTTTAGCCTCCCTAGTGTCAGCAATGGCCGGCCCACCCGTGGGTGGGCGTGCAGAAGTGCCTGGGGCTGCCTCTGGGTGTGCAGCAACGGCCGGCCCACCCGTGGGTGGGCGTGCAGAAAGGCCTGGGGGTGCAGCAATGGCCGGCCCACACGTGGGTGGACGTGCAGAAGTGTCTGCGGTTGCCTCTGGGTTGACGCAACGGCCGGCCCACCCGTGGGTGGGCGTGCAGAAGGGCCTGCGGTTGCCTCTGGGTGCGCCGCCACGGCCGGCCCACCCGTGGGTGGGCGTGCAGAAGGGCCTGCGGTTGCCTCTGGGTGTGCCGCCACGGCCGGCCCACCCGTGGGTGGGCGTGCAGAAGTGTCTGGGGTTGCCCCTGCGTCTGCCGCAACCGCCGGCCCACCCGTGGGTGGGCGTGCAGAAGTGTCTGGGTTTTCCCCTGGGTGTGCCGCAACGGCCGGCCCACCCGTGGGAGGGCGTGCAGAAGTGTCTTCGGGTGCCTCTGGGTGTGCAGCAGTGGACGGCCGACTCGTGGGTGGGCGTGCAGAAGTGTCTGGGGTTGCCTCTGGGTGTGCCGCAATGGCCGGCCCACCCGTGGGTGGGCGTGCAGAAGTGTCTCGGGTTGCCCCTGGGTGTGCCGCAATGGCCGGCCCACCCGTGGGTGGGCGTGCAGAAGTGTCTGGGGTTGCCCCTGCGTGTGCCGCAACGTCCGGCACACCCGTGGGAGGGCGTGCAGAAGGGCCTGCGGTTGCCTCTGGGTGTGCCGCCACGGCCGGCCCACACGTGCGTGAGCGTGCAGACGGGCCTGCGGTGGCCTCTGCGTGTGCCGCCATGGCCGGCCCACCCGTGGGTGAGCGTGCAGACGGGCCTGCGGTGGCCTCTGCGTTGCCGCCACGGCCGACCCACCCGTGGGTGGGCGTGCAGAAGGGGCTGCGGTGGCCTCTGCGTTGCCGCCACGGCCGGCCCACCCGTGGGAGGGCTAGCAGAAGGGCCTGCGTGTGCCCCTGGGTGTGCCGCCACGGCCGGCCCACCCGTGGGTGGGCGTGCAGAACGGCCTGCGTTTGCTCCTGGGTGTGCCGCCACGGCCGGCCCACCCGTGGGTGGGCGTGCAGAAGGGCCTGCGGTCGCCCCTGGGTGTGCCGCCACGGCCGGCCCACCCGTGGGTGGGCGTGCAGAAGGGCCTGCGGTTGCCTCTGGGTGTGCCGCCACGGCCGGCCCACCCGTGGGTGGGCGTGCAGAAGGGCCTGCGGTGGCCTCTGCGTTGCCGCCACGGCCGGCCCACCCGTGGGTGGGCGTGCACAAGGGCCTGCGGTGGCCTGTGCGTTGCGGCAACTGCCGGCCCACCCGTGGGTGGATGTGCAGAAGGGCCTGCGGTGGCCTCTGCCTTGCCGCCACGGCCGGCCCACCCGTGGGTGGGTGTGCAGAAGGGCCTGTGGTTGCCCTGGGTGTGCCGCCACGGCCGGCCCACCCGTGCGTGGGCGTGAAGAAGGGCCTGCGGTTCCCTCTGTGTGTGCCGCCACAACCGGCCGACCCGTGGGTGGGTATGCAGAAGGGCCTGCGCTTGCCTCTGGGTGTGCCGACACGGCCGGCCCACCTGTGGGTGGGCGTGCGGAAGAGCCTGGCCATGCCTCTGGGTGTGCCGCCACGGCCAGCCCACCCGTGGGTAGGCGTGCAGAAGGGCCTGCGGTTGCCTCTGGGTGTGCCGCCACGGCCGGCCCACCCGTGGGAGGGCGTGCACAAGTGTCTGGAATTGCCCCTATGTGTGGCGCCACGGCCGGCCCACCCGTTGGTGGGCGTGCAGCAGAACCTGCGGTTGCCCCGGGGTGTGCCGCCACGGCCGGCCCACCCGTGGGTGGGCGTGCAGAAGGGCCTGCGTTGGCCTCTGCGTTGCCGCCACTGCCGGCCCACCCGTGGGTGGGCATGCAGAAGGGCCTGCGGTGGCCTCTGGGTGTGCCGCCACGGCCGGCCAACCCATGGGTGGGTGTGCAGAAGAGCCTGCAGTGGCCAATGAGTGTGCCGCCACGGCCGGCCCACCCGTGGGTGGGCGTGCAGAAGTGCCTGGCCGTGGCTCTGGGTGTGCCGCCACGGCTGGCCCACCCGTGGGTGGGCGTGACGAAGGGCCTGTGTATGCCTTTGGGTGTGCCGCCACGGCTGGCCCACTCGTGGGTGGGCGTGCAGAAGTGTCTGCGTGTGCCTCTGGGTGTGCCGCAATGGACGGCCCACCCGTGGGTGGGCGTGCAGAAGTGTCTGCGTTTGCCTCTGGGTGTGCCGCCACGGCCGGCCCACCCGTGGGTGGGCGTGCAGAAGGGCCTGCGGTTGCCTCTGCGTTGCCGACACGGCCGCCCACCCGTGGGTGAGGCGTGTAGAAGAGCCTCGCGGTGGTCTCTGCGTTACGCCCACGGTCGACCCACCCGTGGGTGGGGCGTGCAGAAGATGCCTAGCCGTGGCTCTGGGTGTGCCGCCACGGCTGGCCCACCCGTGGGTGGGCGTGACGAAGGGCCTGTGTATGCCTTTGGGTGTGCCGCCACGGCCGGCCCACTCGTGGGTGGGCGTGCAGAAGTGTCTGCGTGTGCCTCTGGGTGTGCCGCAATGGACGGCCCACCCGTGGGTGGGCGTGCAGAACTGTTTGCGTGTGCCTCTGGGTGTGCCGCCACAGCCGGCCCACCCGTTTGTGGGCGTGCAGAACTGTTTGCGTGTGGCTCTGGGTGTGCCGCCACGGTCGGCCCACCCGTGGGTGGGCGTGCAGAAAGGCCTGCTATTGGCCCTGGTTGTGCCGCCACGGCCGGCCAACCCGTGGGTGGGCGTGCAGAAGGGTTTGCCGTTGCCTCTGTGTGTGCGCCACGGCCGACCCACCCGTGGTTAGGCGTGCAGAAGGGCCTCGCGATTGACTGCTAGGGTGTGCCGCCCGCGGCCGACCCACCCGATGGGTGAGGCGTGCAGAAGGGCCTGCGTGTGTGCCTCTGGGTGTGCCGCCACGGCCGACCCACCCGTGGGTGGGTGTGCAGAAGGAGCCTGTGTTTTCATCTGGGTTGGCATAGCTGACCAGCCCACCCGTGGGTGGGGCGTGCAGATCTGTTCTGCGTGTGCCTCTGGGTGTGCGCATACGGCGGCAAGCGTGGGTGAAGTGCAGAAGGGCCCTGCGGTTTCTTCCGGGGTGTGCGCGCTGCGGCGGCCTACCCGTGGGTGGGGCGTGCAAGGGTTTAAATGTGCCTCTGTGTGTGCCGCTACGGCCGGCCCACCCGTGGGTGGGCGTGCAGAACTTCTCTGCGTGTGCCTCTGGGTGTGCACATGCGGCCGGCCCACCCGTGGAGTGGGCGTGCAGAAGGGCCTGCGTTGGCCTCGCGTTGCCGCCACTGCCGGCCCACCCGTGGGTGAAGGGTGCAGAAAGAGGCCTCGCGGTTGCCTCTGGGTGTGCCGCCCGCGGCCGACCCACCCGTGGGTGACCGTGCAGGAGGGCCTTCGGTTGCCCCTGGGTGTGCCGCCACGGCCAGCCCACCCGTGGGTGGGCGTCAGGAAGAACTGCGTGTTCCTCTGGGTGTGCGCCCGCGGCCGGCCCACCGTGGTTAGGCGTGCAGAAAGGCCTGCGGTTGCCTCTGGGTGTGCCGCCACGGCGAGCCCACCGATGGGTGAAGCGTGCAGAAGAGACCCTGCGTGTGCCTCTGGTGTGCATACGGCCAGCCCACCCGTGGGTGGGGCGTGCAGAACTGTTCTGCGTGTGCCTCTGGAGTGCGCCCGTACGGCCCGACCACCACGTGGGTGGGCGTGCAGAACTGTTTGCGTGTGCCTTTGGGTGTGCATACAACCGGCCCACCAGTGGGTGAAGCGTGCAGAAGGGCTTGCGGTTGCCTCTGGGTCAGCGCCCGCGGCGGCTTACCCGTGGTTAGGCGTGCAGAACTGTTTGCGTGTGGCTCTGGGTGTGCGCCCGCGGCCGGCCCACCCGTGGGTGAAGCGATCCAGAAGGGCCTGCGGTTGCCTCTGGGTGTGCCGCCACGGCCGGCCCTCTGCCAGCGTGGGTGAAGTGCAGAAGTGTCTGCGGTTGCCTCTGGGTGTGCGACAGCGGCCGGCCCACTATCTTGGGTGAAGCGTGCAGAAGAGCCTGCAATTGCCTGTGGGTGTGCATGACACGGTCGGGCCCACCCGATGGGTGAAGGCGTGCAGAAGAACTCAGCGGTTGCCTCTGGTGTGTAGCCCACGGCCCGGCCTACCGTGGGTGAGGCGTGCAGAAGAGCCTCGGCTTCCTCTCAGTTGGCTAGCGACCAGCCCACCCGTGGGTGGGAGCTGCAGAACTACGCGGTTGCCTCTCTGTGTGCCGCCATAGCAGCGGCCCATCCGTGGAGTGGGCGTGCAGAACTGTTTCGCGTGTGCCTCTGGGTGTGCATACGCACGGCCAGCCCACCCGTGGGTGGGCGTGCAGAAAGAACCTCGCGGTTGCCTCTGGCTGTGCCGCCGCAGCCCGGCCCACCCGTGGAGTGGGCGTGCAGAAAGAACCTCGATTGCCCTGGGTGTGCCCGCCGGCCCGACCCACCGATGGGAGAAGCGTGCAGAACTTTCGCGTGTGGCTCTGGGTGTCGGCATGCGGCGGTACCCACGGTGGGAGGGCGTGCATAACTGTTTCGCGTGTGGCTCTGGGTGTGCGCACGGCGGCCCACCCGGTGGGTGACCCTGCAGAAGGGGCCTGCGGTTGCTTCTGGGTGTGCGCCGCGGCCCGGCCCACCGTGGGTGAAGCGTGCAGAAAGGCCTTAAATTCCCTCTGGGTGTGCCGCCACGGCCGGCCCACCGTGGGTGGGCGTGCAGAAGGGCCTGTGTGTGCCTCTGGGTGTGCCGCCGCACGGCCATTACACCGTGGGTGAAGCGTGCAGAAGGGCCTGCGTTTGCCCTTGGGGTGAGCAGCCAGCGGCCGGCTCACCCGTGTGTGGAGTGATGCAGTAGGGCCTGCGTTTGCCCTGGGTGTGCGCCCGCGGTAGGCCCACCCGTGTGTGTAGGCGATGCAGAAGGGCCTGCGGTTGCTTCTGGGTGTGCCGCCCGCGGCGGCCCACCGATGGGGCGGGGCGATGCAGAAAGGCCTGCGGTTGCCTCTGGGTGTGCCGCCACGGCCGGCCCACCCGTGGAGTGAAGCGTGCAGAAGGGATTTCGTTTGCCCTCTGGGTGTATTGCCGCCACGGCAGCCCACCGTGGGTGGGCGTGCAGAAGCCTGCGGGTTGTTCCTGGGTCTGCCGCCCGCGGCAGGCCCTACCTCTTCGTGCAGGGGCCTGCTATTGCCTCTGTGTGTGCGCGCGGCCCGGCCCATCGTGGGTAGGCGTGCAGAACTGTTTTCGCGTGTGGCTCTGGGTGTCCACGCGGCGGGCCACCGTGGGTGGGCGTGCAGAAGGGCCTGCGGTTGCCTGCTGGTGTGTGCCATACGGCGGCCACCTGTGGGTGGGGCGTGCAGAAGGGCATTCTGCGGTTGCCTCTGGGTGTGCGCGCACGGCCCTACCCGTGGGTGGGGCGTGCAGAAGGCTTTCGTTTGCCTCTGTGTGTGTGTGCAGCCGACCCACCGTGGTTGGAGGGCATGCGGTAGGGCCTGCGGTTGCCTCTGGGTGTGCCGCTGCGGCTGGCCCACCGTGGGTGGGCGTGAAGAACTGATTTGCGTGTGGCTCTGGGTGTGCACGGCGGCTTACCCGTGGGTGCAGGCTGCAGAACTGCGGTTTTCTTCCGGGTGTGCGCCCGGCGGCCCACCCGTGGGTGGGCGTTCAGAAGAGGTTCACGTGTACCTCTGGGTGTGCGGCCGGCGCTACCCGTGGGTGGAGTGTGCAAGAGCTGTTTGCCTGTGCCTCTGTGTGTGTATGGCCACGGCCCACCCGTGGGTGAAGCGTCCAGAAAAAGCCTCACGGTTGCCTCTGGGTGTGCCGCCCGCGGCCGGCCCACCCGTGGGTGGAGGCGTCCAGAAAGCTTTGCGTGTGCCTCTGGGTGTGCTGCGCGCCCGCGGCCCCAGCCGTGGGTGGGCGTGAAGAACTGTCTGCGTGTTGCCTCTGGTGTGTAGCCTGCGGCGGTCCACCAGTAGGTGGGCGTGCAGAACTGTTCACGTGGCTATGGGTTTTGCCGCCCGGCCCGGCCCACCGTGTGTGGAAGCGTGCAGAAGAGCTCTGCGGTTTCTTCGGGTGTGCGCATGCGACGGCTTACCGTGGGTGGGGCGATGCAGAAGTGTTTACTTGTGCACTCTGGGTGCGCCCGCGGCGGCCCACCGATGGAGTGGAGCGATGCAGGAACTGTTTTCGCGTGTGGCTCTGGGTGTTCATCCCGCGATTTATCCCACCCGATGGATGGGCGTGCCAAGAACTGATTTCTTGCGTGTGGCTCTGGGTGTGTGCCGCGGCCGAGCGCCACCCGTGGTGTGCGTGCAGAAGGGCCTGCGTTTTGCCTCTGGGTGTGCCGCGCGGCAGGCCCGGCCCGGTAGAGGTGGAAGGCGTCCAGAAGGGCCCTGCGTGTGCCTCTGGGTGCGCCACCACGGCGGCCATCTACCGTGGATGAAACCGTGCAAGAAGGGCCTCGCGGTTGCCTATGGGTGTGCGTACGCGGCTTTGGCCTACTGCGTGGCTGGGCGTGCAGGGCCTGACTAGCGTGTGCCTCTGGGTGTGTGCCTCCACGGCGGCCCACCCGTGGGTGTGTGCATACTAGAAACGCGGCCTGCGATTTGCCTCTGGGTGTGCATACGCCCGGCGGCGCCGTGGTGTCGCGTGCAGAAGTGTCACGCGGTTGCCTCTGGTGTCGCGGCGGCCGGCCTTACCGCCTGGCTGATTAGGCGTGCAGAAAGGGCCTGCAATTGCCGCGCACCTGTGTGGGTGTGCGCGCGCGCGGTCAGCACGCCGTGGATGAGACTTGCAAAGGAGCCTCTGCGGTTGCCTCTGGGTGTGTTGCCCGCGACGGCCCACCCGATGGGTGGGCGTGCAGAAAAACCCCTGCGGTTTCCTCTTTCGGTTGATGCAGCGACCAGCCCTCCCAGCAAGGTGGAGGCGTGCAGAAGAGGCCCTGCGATTTGCCTCTGGGTGTGTGCCGCGCGGCGGAACCCACCGGCGTGGGCATGCAGAACTGTTCGCGTGTGCCTCTGGGTGTGCATACGGCGGCCGACCCACCGATGTGTGATGGCGTCTGCAGTAGGGCCCTGCGTTTGCCCTGGGTTTTGCCGCCCGCGGTAGAGCCCACCCGTGTGTGGGGCGTGCAGAAAGAAACCTCGCGGTTGCCTCGTGGGTGCGCCCGCGGGCGTCCACCGTGGGTAAAGTGCAGCAGGGCTCTGCGGTTGCCCTCTGGGTTGGCGCAGCGACCAGCTCAACCCACGTGGGTAGGCGTGCAGAAATGTTCGCGTGTGGCTCTGGGTGTTATTGTGCGCCCGCGGCGTACACCGATGGGTGGAAGCGTGCAGAAGGGTTTCGCGGTTGCCTCTGGGTGTGCGCCACGGCGACCACCGTGGGTGAAGCGCTCAGAAAAACGCGGTTGTTGTTCCTCGATTATGTGCCACCACGGCCGACCCACCCGTGTTTGGCGTGCAGAAAGGCCTCGCGGTTGCCTCTGTGTGTGTGCCGCCCGCGGCCGACCCTACCCGATGGGTGGTGCAGAAGGAGCCTGTAGTTGCCTTTGGGTGTGCGCGCCCGCGGCCCACCGATGGGTGAAGCGTGCAGAAGGGCCTAGGGTGCTTGCCTCTGGGTTGAGCTGGCGGCCGACCTACCGTGGTGGTGCAGAACTGTTTCGCGTGTGCCTCTGTGTGTGTATGCCACGGCGGCCCACCCGTGGGTTGGCGTGCATTAGGACCTATGTTTGCCCCTGCGTGTGTTATTTGCCACGGTAGGCCCACCCGTTTGTGAAGTGCAGAAGAGCCTGCCGTTGCCTCTGGGTGTGCGCTTCTGACGGCCAACCCGTGAGTTGGCGTGCACAACTGCTTGCGTGTGGCTCTGGGTGTGCGCCACGGCGACCCACCGTGGGTGAAGCGTGCAGAACTTGTTTGCGTGTGTGGTTCTTGGTGTGCGCCCGCGGCCGGCCTACCGATGGGTGGGCATGCAGAAGGCCTCGCGGTTGCCTCTGGGTGTGCCGCCACGGCGGCCACCTGTGGGTATGAAGCGTGCAGAAGAACCTGCGGCTTCCTCTGGGTTGACGCGACCAGCCCGCCCGTGGGTGAAGTGCAGAGACTACTTGCGATGTGGCTATGGGTGTGCATACAGCCCGGCCCACCGATGGGTGGGCGTGCAGTACTGTTCGCGTGTGGCTCTGGGTGTGCGCGCCCGGTTAGGCCACCTGTGGGTGAGTGCAGAACTGTTTCGTGCGTGTGCCTCTGGGTGTGCATACGGCGGACACCCGTGTGTTGGGCGTGCAGAAGGGCCTGCGGTTGCTTCTGGGTGTGCCCGCCCACGGCCGGCCCACCGATGGGTGAAGCGTCTAGAAGGGCCTGCGTGTGCCTCTGGGTGTGCCACCACGGCCCGACCCACCCGTGGGTGAAGCGTGCAGAAGGAGCCTGCCGATTTAGCGTCTGGGGTGTGCCGCCCGCGGCGGCCCTGTTTCGTGGCTGCGAGTGCAGAACTGTTCGTGTGCCTCTGGGTGTGCGTACGGCACTGACCCGGGCACCCGTGGGTGTGCATGCAGAGCGACCTGCGGTTGCCTCTGGGTGTGCGCCGCGGCGGCCCGCACCCATGATGAAGCGGTGCAGAAGGGCCTCGCGGTTGCCTCTGGGTGTGCATACGGTCGTACTCTTGGGTGAGGCGTGCAGAAGAGCCTGCAATTGCACACCGTGGGTGTGCGCGGCGATCCCACCGTGGAGTGAAGCGTGCAGAAGGAGCCTGCGGTTTCCCTCTGGGTGTGCCGCCCGCGGCCGGTACCCGTGGGTGAAGCGTGCAGAAGGGCCTGCGGTTTCCTCTCGGTTGGCCGCTAGCGACTAGCCCTACCCGTGGGTGAAGCGTGCGAAAGAACTCGCGGTTGCCTCTTTTGTGTGCGCCACGGCCGGCCCATCCGTGGGTGGCGTGCAGGAACTGTTTTGCGTGTGCCTCTGGGTGTGCATACGGCGACTTACCGTGTAGTAGGCGTGCAGTAGGGCCTGCGTTTGCCCCTGGGTGTGCCGCCCGCGGCGACCACCCGTGACTGGAAACCGTGCAGAAGGGCCTGCGGTTGCTTCTGGGTGTGCCGCCCGACGACATCATACCGTGGGCGTGCAGAAAGGGCCTGCGGTTTCCTCTGGGTTGGCCTGTAGCGACCAGCTAACCGTGGGTAGGGCGTGCAGAACTATTTGCGTGTGCCTCGCATTGAGCGCATACGGCCGGCCAACCCTGATGGGTGAGGCGTGCACAACTGACTGCGTGTGCCACTGGGTGTGCGCATACGGCCGACCCACCGATGGGTGAAGGCGTGCAGAAGAGGCCTGCAGAGTTGCCTCTCTGGGTGTGCATACGGCCGACCTAACAGTGGGTGGAGGCGTGCAGAAGGGCCTGCGGTTGCCTCTGAAATTAATGCGCCGGCGGCCGACCCACCCACGTGGGTGAAGTGCGAAGAGTTTCGCGGTTGCCTCTGGGTGTGTTGCCGCGGTTGGCCCACCCGTGGGTGGGCGTGCAGAACTGTTTGCGTGTGGCTCTGGGTGTGCACGCCCGCGGCTGGCCGAGCCACCCGAGGGTGGAAGCGTGCAGAAGGGCCTACTTGAGTTTGCCTCTGGGTGTGCGCCGCGGCGGCATTACCGATGGGTGCGTGCAAACTGTTCGCGTGTGGCTCTGGAGTGCTGCGCCCGGCCGACTTACCGATGGGTGGGGCGTGCAGAAGGGCCTGCATTTTTCCCCTGGGTGTGCGAGCGGCCCACCGTGGAGTGAGGCGTGCAGAAGAGGCCTGCGGTTTGCCTCTGGGTGTGCCGCCACTTCAACCCACCGATGGGTGAAGCGTCTGCAGAAGGGCCCTCGCGGTTGTTTCTGGGTTGAGGGCAGCGGCGGCCTACCGTGAGTAGGCGTGAAAGAACGGTTGCTTGTGCCTCTGGGTGTGCCCACGCGCGGCCGGCGCACCGTGGAGTGGGCGTGCAGAACTGTTTCTGCGTGTGCCTCTGTGTGTGCATGCAGCCTGGCCCACCGATGGGTGGGCGTGCATTAGGACCTGCGTTTTCCCCTCGTGTGTTGCCCGCGGTAGGCCCCTCGTTTGTGTAATGCGTGCAGAAGGGCCTGCCGTTGCTATGTAATTACGCTTCACGGCCCGGCCATCCGTAGGTTGGCGTGCGCTGCTTGCGTGTGGCTCTGGGTTAGTACGCCGCAGCCGGCCTACCGTGGGTGGAAGCGTGCAAAACTGTTTCGCGTGTGGCTCTTGGTGTGCAGCGGCACGAGCCCACCGTGGGTGGAGCATGCAGAAGGGCCTCGCGGTTGCCCTGGGTGTGCACGCCACGTCCGGCTGCATTAAGTGGGTAGGCGTGCAGAAGGGTTCTGGTCTAGCCTCTGTATTATTGCATACGGCCGCGACCCACCGTGGGTGGGGCGTGCAGAAGAGTTCGTTTGCCTCTGAGTGTGCATACGGCCGGCCCACCCGTGGGTGAAGTGCAGAGGAGTTTCGCGATTGCCTCTGAGTGTCACCCGCGGCCGACCTACCCGTGGGTGGGCGTGCAGAAGAGAGCCTGCGTTTTCCTCTGGGTTGGCCTTAAAGACCAGCCCACCGTAGGTGGCGTGCAAAAACGTTCGTGTGCCTCTGGGTGTGCATGCGGCCGGCCCACCGATGGAGTGAAGCGTGCAGAACTGTTTCGCGTGTGGCTCTGGAGTGCTCCCGCATACGGCGGCTTACCGTGGGTGGGCGTGCAGAAGGGCCTGCATTTTTCCCCTGGGTGTGCGCCACGGCGGCCCACCCGTGGTGGGCGTGCAGAAGGGCCTGCGGTTGCCCCTAGTTGTGCGCCCGGCGAGGCCCACCGTGTGGGCGTGCAGAAAGGGCCTGCTGTTGCCTCTGGGTGTGCATACGGCGGCCTCCTGGTGGCGTGCAGAAGGGTTTTGCGGTTGCCTCTGGGTATGTATTTGCCATGGCGGGCCCACCGTGGGTGAGGCGTGCCGACCTCGCGGTTGCCTCTGGATGTGTTGCCGGCGGCCCACCGTGGGTGGAAGTACAGAAGAGGCCTCGCGGTTGCCTGCTGGGTTGGCGCAGCAATCACCGTCGGTGGGCGTGCAGAACTGTTCGTGTGCCTCTGGGTGTGTATGCATGCGGCCGTACCACGTGGGTAGGCGTGCAGAACTGTTTGGCGTGTGGCTCTGGGTGTTCGCCGCCGCGGCGACCCACCGTGGGTGAGGCGTGCAGAAGGGCCTGCTTTCCCCTGAGGTGTGCATGCCCACGGTAGAGCCCACCGATGTGTGTAAAGTCTGCAGAAGGGGCCCTGCGTTCTGCCTCTGTGTGTGCATGCGGCGGCCCACCGATGGGTGGGCGTGCAGGGCATATTTCGCGTGTGCCTCTGGGGTGTGCGCTTCACGACGGACCACCCGTGGGTGGGGGAAGTACGAAGAGCCTGCGGTTTGCCCCTGAGTGTGCCGCCACTTGCGAAGGCCACCGATGGGTGGGCGTGCAGAAGACCTCTGCGGTTGCCTCTGGGTTGATGCAACGACCAACCCTGCGTGGTTGAAGTGCAGAACTGTTTGCGTGTGCCTCTGGGTGTTATTAAGCCGGCGGCCCACCCGTGGGTGGGCGTGCAGAACTGACTGGCGTGTGGCTCTGGGTGTGCATACGGCCGACCCACCGATGGGTGGGCGTGCAGTAGGACTGCATTTTTCCCCTGGGTGTGCGCACGGCCGGCCACCCGTTGGTGGGTGTGCAGAAGGCCCTCGCGGTTGCCTCTGGATAGTGCAGCTACCGCCAGACCACCGTGGGTGAAGCGTGCAGAAAGAGCCTGCAGTTTCTTCTGGGTTGGCATAGCGACCAGCTTACCGTGGGTGGGCGTGAAGAACTGTTTGCGTGTGCCTCTCGTTGTGCGCCCGCGGCGGCCACCCGTGGGTGGAAGTGCAGAACATGCGGTTGCCTCTGGGTGTGCGCCAGCCCGGCATTACACCGTGGTTGGGCGTGCAGAAGGGGCCTGCATTTCCCCCCAGGAGTGTGCTAGCCATGTGGTAGGCCCACCCGTGTGTAGGCGTGCAGAAGGGTTTGCGTTAGCCTCTGTATTGATGCCGCCGCGGCCTACCGTGGGTGGGCGTGCAGAAGGGCCTGCTGTTGCTTCTGGGTGTGCATACGGCGGCCCACTTTCGTGGAGTGGCGTGCAGAAGGGTTTCTGCGGTTGCCTCAGGGTGTGTTGCGGCGGGCCCACCCGTGGGTGAGGCGTCTGGGAAACAGCCTACGGTTGCCTCTGGGTGTTCAGCCACGGCCAGCCCCGTGGGTGGGGCGTGCAGAAGAACCTGCATTTTTCTTCTGGGTTGGCCCTTAGCGACCAGCTTACCCGTGGGTGGTGCGAGAACTGACTGCGTGTGCCTCTTGGTGTGCGCGCGGCCCGGCCCACCGTGGGTGGGCCACAGAACGCTGTTTGCGTGTGGCTCTGGGTGTGCCGCCAAGGCTGGCCCACCTGTGGGTGGGCGTGCAGAAGAGCCTGCTTTTTCCCCTTGGGTGTGCCGCCCGCGGCGAGACGCCACCCGTGGGTGAGGGCGATGCAGAAAGGGCCTGCGTTTGCCTCTGGGTGTGCCGCCCGGCCGGCCCACCGTGGAGTGAGGCGTGCAGAAGGGTTTCGCGTTTGCCTCTGAGTGTGCGCACGGCCACGGCCACCCGTGGGTGGGGCGTGCAGAAGGTTTCGTTTGCCTCTGAGTGTGCACGCCCGCGGCCCGACCCACCCGTGGGTGGGCGTGCAGAAGAGCCTGCTGTTGCCTCTGGGTGTGCGCGCGTCCGGCCCACACCGTGGGCCAAGAGCGTGCAGAACTGTTTGCGTGTGCCTCTGGGTGTGTCGCCCGCGGCGGCCCACCCGTGGCTGGCGTGTAAATTGTTTCGCGTGTGGCTCTGGGGTGTGCCGCCCGCGGCCGTACCCGTTGGTGGGCGTGCAGTAGGGGCCTGCATTTTCCCCTTATTGGTTTGCAGCGGCGGCGGCCCACCCGTTGGTGGTTGTGCAGAAGGGCCTGCATTTTTCTTCTGCTTGGCCTTAGCGACCAGCGCCTGCGAGTAAGGGTGGGCGTGCAGAACCCTGTTTCTGCGTGTGTGCCTCTGGGGTGTGCACGCCCACGGCCCGGCCCACCCGTGGGTGGCGTGCAGGAAACTGTTGCTGCGTGTGCCTCTGGGTGTGCCGCCCGCGGCGACCCACTACCGTGGAGTGAAGGCGTGCAAGAAGGGCCTGTTTTTCCCCTGAGTGTGCGTCCGCGGTAGGCCCACCTGTGTGTGTGCAGAAGAGCCTGCGGTTGCCTCTGGGTGTGCCGCCAAGGCCGGCCCACCGGTGGGTGAGGCGTGCAGAAGAGCCTGCGTTTGCCTCTGGGTGTGCATACGGCGTACACCGATGGTGTGAAGGCGTGCAGAAGGGCCTGCGGTTGCCCCTGGAGTGTGCCGCCACGGTCGGCCCACCTGTGGGTGAGGCGTGCAGAAGCCCTCGCGGTTGCGTCTGGGTGTGTAAGCCCGACTGACCAGCCCAACCTGTGGGCGTGCAGAACTGTTTTGCGTGTGGCTCTGGGTGTGCCGCCCGCGGCCCACCGATGGGTGGGATGCAGAAGGGCCTGCGGTTGCCCCTAGTTGTGCGCCGCGGCGAGTGCACCACGTTGGTGGGTGTGCAGAAAACCCTCGCGGTTGCCTCTGGATGTGCAGCCACGGCCAGCCCACCCGTGGTATGAGCGTGCAGAAGGGCCTGCAGTGTCTTCTGGGTTGGCCCTTAGCGACCAGCTTACCCGTGGGTGGGGCGTGCAGAACTGTTCGCGTGTGCCTCTGGGTGTGCACGCCCACGGACGGCCCACCCGTGGGTGGGCGTGCAGAACTGTTCGCGGTTGCCTCTGGGTGTGCCGCCCCGACCGGCCCATTACCGTGGGTGGGCTTGAAGTTAGGGCCTGCTTTTCCCCTGGGTGTGCGCCCGCGGTAGGCTCACCCGTGTGTGTGGCGTGCAGAAGAGCCTCGCGGTTGCCTCTGTGTGTGCGCCCGCGGCCCGACCCCACCCGTGGGTGAAGCGTGCAGAAGAGGTTTCGCGTTAGCCTCTGAGTGTGCCGCCCGGCGGCCTACCGTGGGTGGAGGCGTGCAGAAGAGCCCTGCTGTTGCCTTTGGGTGTGCCGCCCGCGGCCAGCCCACTTTCGTGGAGTGGCGTGCAGAAGGGTTTCGCGGGTTGCCTCTGGGTGTGTTGCCCGCGGCGGGCCCACCCCTGGGTGAAGCGTGCAAGAAGGGCCTCGCGGTTTCCTCTGGGTTGGCGCTAGCGACCAACCCACCCGTGGAGTGTAGGCGTGCAGAACTGATTGCGTGTGGCTCTGGGTGAGCGCATACGGCGACCCACCGTGGGTGAAGGCGTGCAGAAGGGTTCGCGTGTGCCTCTGAGTGTGCGCCACGGCCGGCCCACCGTGGAGTGGGGAGTGCAGAAGGTGTTCGCGTTTGCCTCTAAATTATTGCGCCCGCGGCCGGCCTACCGATGGGTGAGCGTGCAGAAGAGCCTCGCGGTTTCCTCTGGGTTGGCCTTAGCGACCAACCCACCCGTGGGTAGGCGTGCAGAAGCGGTTTGCGTGTGCCTCTGGGTGTGTTGCCGCGGCGGCTCATCAGTAGGTGGGGCGTGCAGAAGGGCCTCGCGGTTGCCTCTGGCTGTGCGCTACGGCCGGCCACCTGTGTGTGGGGCGTGCAGAAAGCCCTCGCGGTTGCATCTGGGTGTTAATGCGCTCGGCCCGACCCAACCCGTGTGTGAAGCGTGCAGAACTGTTTGGGTGTGGCTCTGGGTGTGCGCCCGCGGCCCACCGATGGGTGGAAACAGTGCAGAAGAGCCTGCGGTTGCCCCTGGTTATTGCGCCACGGTGGGCCCACCCGTGGGTGAGGGCGTGCAGAAAACCTCGCGATTTGCCTCTTAGTGTGCGCCCGCGGTTGGCCCACCAGTGGTTGTCGCGTGCAGAAGGCCCTGCGGTTGCCTCTGGGTGTGCAGCCGCGGCCCGACCTACCGTGGGTGGGAGATGCAGAAGAGCCTGCTGTTGCCTCAGGGTGTGCGCCGGCCAGCCCACCCGTGGGTGAAGCGTGCAGAAGAGGCCTGCAGTTTCTTCTGGGTTGGCATAGCGACCAGCTTACCCGTGGGTGGGGCGTGCAGAACTTTTGCGTGTGCCTCTGGGTGTGCCGCCCGCGGCCGGCCCACCCTGGGTGGCGTGCACAACTGTTGCGTGTGCCTCTGGGTGTGCCACCAGCGGCCCCACCAAGGTCGTGGGTGAAGCGTGAAGGAGGGGCCTGCGGTTGCCTCTGGGTGTGCACACGCGGCGGCCCACCGATGGGGAGGCGTGGAGAAGAGCCTGCGTTTGCCTCTGGAGTGTGCCGCCCACGGCGACCCACCCGTGGGAGGGCGTGCAGAAGGGCCTGCGGTTTTGCCCTCTGGGTGTGTGCACGCCACGGCCGGCCCACACCCGTGGAGTGGGCGTGCAGAACTATTCGCGTGTTCACTCTGGGTGTGCGCCATGGCGGCCCACCCGTCAGGTGTGGCGTGCAGAGGGGGGCTTCGTTTGCCTCTGGGTGTGTTGCCGCGGCGGCTCATCAGTGGAGTGGGCGTGCAGAAGGGCCTGCTATTTGCCTCTGGCTGTGCCGCTACAGCCGGCCCACCTCTGTAATGGGCGTGCAGAAGGGGCCTGCGGTTGCCTCTGGGTGTGCGCCAAGGCGACTTACCGATGAGTGGGCGTGCAGAAGGGCCTGCGGTTGCCCCTGGGTGTGCATACGGTCCGCCCACCTGTGTGTGGGCGTGCAGAAGGCGCCTACAGTTCGCGTCTGGGTGTGCGCTCACGGCCGCCCAACCTTCTGTCGGGCGTGCAGAACTGTTTTGCGTGTGCCTCTTGGTGTGCACATACGGCCGGCCCACCCGTGGTTGAGGCGTGCAGAAGGGGCCTGCGGTTGCCACTGGGTGTGCGCCACGGCGGGTACCATGGAGTGAGGCGTGCAGAACTGTTTCTGCGTGTGGCTCTGGGTGTGCCGCCCGCGGCCGGCCCACCGTGGGTGGGTGTGCAGAAGGCCCTGCGGTTGCCTATGGGTGTGCAGCCGCGGCAGACCTACCACGTGGGTGGGGAGTGCAGAGAGGGCCTGCGGTTGCCTCTGGAGTGTGCGCCACGCGGCCAGCCCACCGATGGTGTGAGGCGTGCAGAAGAGCCTGCAGTTTCTTCTGGGTTGGCATAGCGACCAGCTTACCCGTGGGTGGGCGTGTAGAACTGTTTGCATGTGCCTTTGGGTGTGCATCACGGCGGCCCACCCACGTGGGTGAAGCGTGCAGAACTGTTTCGCGTGTGGCTCTGGGTGTGCCGCCCGCGGCGGCCAACCCGTGGGTGAAGCGTGCAGAAGGGCCTGCTTTTCCCCTGGGTGTGCGCCCGCGGCCGGCCCACGTGGAGTGGGCGTGCAGAAGGGTTTTGCGTTTGCCTCTGGGTGTGCGCCCACGGCCGTCCCATTAAGTGGGTGGGCGTGCAGAAGGGTTTCGCGTTTGCCTCTGAGTGTGCGACCACGGCCGGCCTACCGATGGGTGAAGCGTGCAGAATGGCCTCGCGGTTTCCTCTGGGTTGACCCAACGACCAACCCACCCGTGGGTGGGGCGTGCAGAACTGTTTGCGTGTGCCTCTGGGTGTGCCGTCGCCGCCCGACTTACCCGTGGAGTGAGCGTGCAGAAGGGTCTGCGGTTGCCTCTGGGTGTGCGCCACGGCGACCCCACCCGTGAATGAGATGCAGAAGGGCCTGCGGTTTCCTCTGGGTTGGCCTTAGCGACCAACCCACCCGTGAGAGTGGGCTTGCAGAACTGTTTCGCGTGTGCCTCTGGGTGTGCACACCACGGCCGGCCCACCCGTGGGTGAGCGTGCAGAACTGTTTGCGTGTGCCTCTGGGTGTGCCTCCGCGGCCCGACCCACCCGTGGAGTGGGGCGTGCAGAAAGAGCCAGCGGTTGCTTCTGGGTGTGTTGCCACGGCGGCTCATCAGTGGGTGGGGCGTGCAGAAGGGCCTGCGGTTGCCTCTGGCTGTGCCGCTAAGGCCGGCCACCTGTGTCGCGGGGCGTGCAGAAGAGCCTGCGTTTGCCTCTGGGTGTGCCGCCCGCGGCCGACCCCACCCGTGGGTGTGGCGTGCAGAAGGGCCTCGCGGTTGCCTCTGGCTGTGCGCTCTGGCGACCCACCCGCGTGTAGGCGTGCAGAAGGCCCTGCGGTTGCATCTGGAGTGTGCGCTTCTGACGACCAACCCGTGTGTGCGTGCAGAACTGTTTTGCGTGTGGCTCTGGGTGTGCGGCCACGGCCCGGCCCACCCGTGGGTGGGTGTGCAGAAAGGCCCTGCGCGGTTGCCTCTGGATGTGCAGCCCGCGGCCAGCCCACCCACGTGGGTGAGGCGTGCAGAAAGAGCCTGCAGTTTCTTCTGGGTTGGCCATAGCGACCAGCTTACCCGTGGGTGGGCGTGCAGAACTGTTTGCGTGTGCCTCTGGGTGTGTCGCCCGCGGCCGGCCCACCCGTGGGTGGAGCGTGCAGAAGGGCCTGCTTTTCTCCCCTGGTTGTGCAGCCACGGTAGGCCCACGTGTGTGAGCGTGCAGAAGAGCCCTGCGGTTGCCTCTGAGTGTGCGCCACGGCCCGACCCCACCCGATGGGTGGGGCGTGCAGAAGGGCCTGCTTTTCCCCCTGGGTGTGCACGCATACGGTAGGCCCACCGTGTGTGGGCGTGCAGAAGGGTTTCGCGGTTGCCTCTGGGTGTGTTGCCCACGGCGGGCCCACCCGTGGGTGGGCGTGCAGAACTGGCTATGGCTCTGGGTGTGCGCCACGGCCCGACCCACCGCGTGAGTGGGCGAGTGCAGTAGGGCCTGCATTTTTCCCCTGGGTGATGCCGCCCACGGCCGGCACACCCGTTGTCGTGTGTGCTGAAGGCCCTCGTTTGCCTCTGGGTGTGCAGTACGGCCAGCCCACCCGTGGGTGGGGCGTGCAGAAGCTACGGTTGCCTCTGGCTGTGCGCTACAGCCGGCCCCACCTGTGTGTGGGCTGCAGAAGAGCCTCCGCGAGTTGCCTCTGGGTGTGCGCCAAGGCCGCACCCCGTGAGTGGGGCGTGCAGAAGAAGGGCTCGCGTTTGCCCCTGGGTGTGCGCCCGCGGTCCGCCCACCTGTGTGTGGGCGTGCAGAAGGCACCTGCAGTTCGCGTCTGGGTGTGCGGCTTCGGCCGCCCAACCTTCTGTGGGCGTGCAGAACTGTTTGCGTGTGCCTCTTGGTGTGCGCCACGGCCGGCCCACCCGTGGTTAGGCGTGCAGAAGAGGCCTCGCGGTTTGCCACTGGGTGTGCGCCCACGGCGGAGCCCACCCATGGGTGGGCGATGCAGAACTGTTTCGCGTGTGGCTCTGGGTGTGCCGCCCGCGGCCGACCCACCCGTGGGTGGAGTGTGCAGAAGGCCCTCGCGGTTGCCTATGGGTGTGCAGCCCACGGCAGGCCTACCCGTGGGTGGGGAGTGCAGAAGGGCCTCGCGGTTGCCTCTGGGTGTGCTGCGCGCCAGCCCACCCGTGGGTGGGGCGTGCAGAAAGGGCCTGCAGTTTCTTCTGGGTTGGCCTTAGCGACCAGCTTACCCGTGGGTGGGCGTGTAGAACTGTTTGCATGTGCCTTTTGGGTGTGCGCTTCACGGCCCGGCCCACCCGATGGAGTGAGGCGTGCAGAACTGTTTAGCGTGTGGCTCTGGGTGTGCCGCCCGCGGCCGGCCAACCCGTGGGTGAAGTGCAGAAGAGGCCTGCGTTTTCCCCCTGGGTGTGCCGCCCGCGGCCCGGCCCACCGTGGAGTGGGCGTGCAGAAGGGTTTGCGCGTTTGCCTCTGGGTGTGCGCCACGGCCGTCCCATTCAAAGTGGGTGGGCGTGCAGAAGGGTCTGCGTTTGCCTCTGAGGTGTGCGCCACGGCGGCCCTACCCGTGGGTGGAGCGTGCAGAATGGCACTCTGCGGTTTCTTCTGGGTTGACTCAGCGACCAACCCACCCGTGGGTAGGTGGGCAGAACTGTTTGCGCGTGCCTCTGGGTGTGCGCCACGCCCGGCCCACCCGTGGGTGGGCGTGCAGAAGGGTCTCGCGGTTGCCTCTGGGTGTGCACTACGGCCCGACCCACCGTGAATGGGCGTGCAGAAAGGGGCCTGCGGTTTCCTCTGGGTTGGCATGGCGACCAACCCACCCGTAGGTGGGCTTGCAGAACTGTTTCTGCGTGTGCCTCTGGGTGTGCCGCCCGCGGCCCGACCCCACCGGTGGGTGCGTGCAGAACTGTTTTGCGTGTGCCTCTGGGTGTGCCTCCGCGGCCCGGCCCACCCGTGGAGTGGGCGTGCAGAAGAGCCAGCGGTTGCTTCTGGGTGTGTTGCCGCGGCCGGCTCATCAGTGGGTGGGCGTGCAGAAGGGCCTGCGGTTGCCTCTGGCTGTGCCGCTAAAGGCGCGACTACCTGTGTCGCGGTGCAGAAGAGCCTCGCGTTTGCCTCTGGGTGTGCCGCCCACGGCGGCCCACCGTGGGTGGAGGCGTGCAGAAGGGCCTCGCGGTTGCCTCTGGCTGTGCGTTCGGCCGGCCCACCTGTGTGAGGCGTGCAGAAGGCCCTGCGGTTGCATCTGGGTGTGCAGCTACGGCCGACCAGCGTGTGTGGGCGTGCAGAACTGTTTCGCGTGTGGCTCTGGGTGTGCCGCCACGGCCGGCCCCACCCGTGGGTAGGTATTGCAGAAGGCCCTCGCGGTTGCCTCTGGATGTGCAGCCACGGCCAACCCACCCGTGGGTGGGCGTGCAGAAGGGCTCTGCAGTTTCTTCTGGGTTGGCACTTAGCGACCAGCTTACCCGTGGGTGGGCGTGCAGAACTGTTCGCGTGTGCCTCTGGGTGTGCCGCCCGCGGCCGGCCCACCGTGGGTGGGCGTGCAGAAGGGCCTGCTTTTCCCCCTGGTTGTGCGCCCACGGTAGGCCCACCGCGTGTGGGAAGTGCAGAAGAAGGCTCGCGGTTGCCTCTGAGTGTGCCGCCGACGGCCGGCTACCGATGGGTGGGGCGTGCAGAAGGGCCTGCTTTTCCCCTGGGTGTGCATACACGGTAGGCCCACCCGTGTGTGGGCGATGCAGAAGGGTTTTCGCGGTTGCCTCTGGGTGTGTTGCCCGCGGCGGGCCCGCACCGTGGGTGAGGCGTGCAGAACTGTTCGCGTGTGGCTCTGGGTGTGCGCATACGGCGGCCCACCGTGGGTGGGGCGTGCAGTAGAGCCTGCATTTTCCCTGGGTGTGCCGCCCACGGCGGCACACCCGTTAATAGTATGCTGAAGGCCCCTGCGTTTGCACTCTGGGTGTGCAGCCACGGCCAGCCCACCCGTGGGTGGTGCAGAAAAAGAGCCTGCAGTTGCCTCTGGCTGTGCCGCTTACAGCCGGCCCACCTGTGTGTGAAGCGTGCAGAAGGGCCTGCGATTTGCCTCTGGGTGTGCGCCCGCGGCGACCCACCACGTGGGTGAGGCGTGCAGAAGGGACCTGCAGTTTCTTCTGGGTTGGCATAGCGACCTGCTTACCCGTGGGTGGGCGTGCAGAACTGTTTGCATGTGTGCCTTTGGGTGTGCGGCTTCGGCCCGACCCACCGATGGGTAGGCGTGCAGAACTGTTTTCGCGTGTGGCATCTGGGTGTGTGCGCGTACGGCCGGCCAACCGATGGGTAGGCGTGCAGAAGGGCCCGTTTTTTCCCCCTGGGTGTGCGCTACGATAGGCCCACCGTGTGTGGAAGGCGTGCAGAAGGGCCTCGCGTTTGCCTCTGGGTGTGCCGCCCGCGGCCCATACCGATGGGTGTGAGGTGCAGAAGGGTTTCGCGCTTTGCCTCTGAGTGTGCGCCCGCGGCCGGCCCACCCGTTGGTGAAGGGCGTGCAGAAGGGTTCGCGTTTGCCTCTAGAGTGTGCGCCACGGCCGGCCTACCCGTGGAGTGGAAGTGCAGAAGGGCCTGCGGTTTCCTCTGGGTTGACCCAACAACCAACCCACCCGTAGGTGGGCGTGCAGAACTGTTTGCGTGTGCCTCTGGGTGTGCGCCACGCCCGGCCCACCCTGGGTGGAGTGTGCAGAAGGGTCTGCGGTTGCGTCTGGGTGTGCACGCCCGCGGCCGCCCACCCGTGCAGGCTAGAAGGGCCTACTCGGTTGCCTCTGGGTGTGCCGCCACGGCGGCCCACCCGTGGAGTGGCGTGCAGAAAGGCCCTGCGGTTGCCTCGGGTAATGCCGCCACGGCCGGCTCACCTGTGGGTGGGGGTTCAGAAGGGCCTGCGGTTGCCCCTGTGTGTGCAGCCACCGGGCCGGCCCACCGTGGGTGAAGCGTGCAGAAAGAGGGTCTGCGGTTGCCACTGGGTTTCACGCCAAAGGCGGCTCACCCGTGGGTGGGCGTGCAGAAATATATGCCTTTGCCTCTGGGTGTGCCGCCACGGCCGGCCCACCGTTGGTGGGTGTGTAGAAGGCCCTGCGTTTGCCTCTGGGTGTGCAGCCGCGGGCCAGCCCACCCGTGGGTGGGCGTGCAGAAGAGGCCAGCAGTTTCTTCTGGGTTGGCATAGCGACCAGCTTACCCGTGGGTGGGCGTGCAGAATTGTTTTGCGGGTGCCTCTGGGTGTACGCCCGCGACGACCCCACCTGGGTGGGCGTGCAGAACTGTTTGCGTGTGCCTCTAGGCGTGCCTCCCACGGCCGGCCACCCGTGGGTGGGGCGTGCAGAAAGAACCTCGCGGTTGCCTCTGGGTGTGCCGCCACGGCCCCGGCCATCACCGTGGGTGGCGTGCAGAAGGGCCTGCGGTTAGCGTCTGGCTGTGCAGCTACGGATGGCCCACCTGTGTGTGGGGCGTGCAGAAGGGCCTGCGGTTGCCTCTGGGTGTGCCGCCACGGCCCGACCCACCCTTGGGTGGGGAGTGCAGAACTGTTTGCGTGTGTGCCTCTGGGTGTGCCGCATACGGCCCGGCCCACCCGTGGGTGGGAGTGCAGGGAACTGTTTTGCGTGTGCGCTCTGGGTGTGCGCGCGCGCGGCCCGGCTCACCCGTGGGTGAGGCGTGAAGAAGGGCCTGCGCGTTTGCCTCTGGGTGTGCCGCCACGGCCGGCCCACCGATGGGTGGCGTGCAGAAGGGCCTCGCGGTTGCCTCTGGAGTGTGCCGTACGGCCGGCCCACCCGTGGGTGGAGTGCGGAACTGTTTGCGTGTGCCTCTGGGTGTCGCCGATACGGCCACTACCCGATGAGTGGCGTCGTGCAGAAGGGCGGCCCGGTTGCCTCTGGAGTCGCGCCCATACGGCCAGCCCACCCGTGGGTGGGCGTGCAGAAGGGTTTCGCGTTTGCCTCTGGGTGTGCCGCCCGCGGCGGCTCTCACCCGTGGGTGGCGATGCAGAAGGGTTTGCGTTTGCCCTGGGTGTGCGCCGCGCGGTGGACCCACCGTGGCGTGTCGCGTGCAGAAGGGCCTGCTCAGTTTCTTCTGGTTTGACACAACGACCAGCTTACCCATGGGTGGGCGTGCAGAACTGTTTCGTGTACCTCTGGGTGTGCGCCCGCAGCCGGCCCACCCGTGGGTGGGCGTGCAGAACTGTTTCGCGTGTGCCTCTGGAGTGTGCCGCACGGTAGGCCCACCGTGTGTGGGGCGTGCAGAAGGGCCTGCGGTTGCCTCTGGGTGTGCCGCACACAACCCGTACCCGTGGGTGGGCGTACTGAAGGGTTTCGCGTTTGCCTCTGAGTGTGCCGCCCGCGGCGCCCGGCCCATCCGTGGGTGTCGTGCAGAAGGGTTTTGCGTTTGCCTCTGAGTGTGCCTCCACAGCGGCCCACCGTTGGTGGGTGTGCAGAAACCCTGCGGTTGCCTCCTGGCAATACGTAACCCACTTCGGTATTACATACCGTCAGTTACGTATTGCTGGTTTAACTCAGCCAAGCACCACACAGACTCTTACCGCACCAATGAGACCAGCAGGAGAATCCGGAGTAAGATCTAAGAAAAACATATGGAGTAGAGAAAAGACAGTTTGTTAGGGAAAGCAAAGCCCGTGCACACAAGCAAAATTAAAACAAGGAATTTATTAAGCTGCTTCCCATGGGCGAGGCAGGTGTTCAGCCATTTGAGGGAGAGCAGAGCCCCATCATGAGCAATAGATGCTTGGGAAGACTAATGCCATCACCCCAACCCCTTCCCCTTCCTCCTTTTTCCACTTTTCATATCCTGGGCCTGATACCCATGTGATTACTGGAATATCCCTCTGGTCAGTTGGGGTGCTACCTGTCCGCAGCTATGCCTCTCCCACTCTGCCAGGCACTCCCACAGGCCCTCACATCAGCATGGCTGTATGAAGAAGCAGAGAAGGCCTTGGCTCAGCAATGCGAAAACATCTCTATGTTGTCAACCCTGTATTCAGCACTAATCTAAAACACATCCTCATACCAGCCATATTGAGAGAAAATTTACCTAAGCCCAAAACAGTACAATAGGATATGAAACCTGTGTCAGCATGGTTACACACAATGTGAGCCTTGTTCCCATTTCATTTGTGTAGAATTGAAGTTTGTTGTTTTTTTTTTTTTTTTTCTAAACTGATGGTTGGAGAAAATATAAACAGAAATATGCTGTTGCTGACACTACCCACCTACTACTGATTTTACAGCATGGAAATGTTTCAGATTCTGTTCACCCTAAGAAATCTGTGTGGGGGTGTGTTTGTTTAGGTGTGAAGCTTAATTAAAACAGTCTATCAAATGCACCAAGGGGTATTTAAATTCTGCTACAAGTTTAAAACGGTTGTAAAAAGTAGGAAGAGCTGATTTTCATGAGGTTACACCTCTTTCAGTTTTTTATAGCACACTAATGGTCAGAGAAGCAAATTATTAAAATGTAAAACAAATTTTAACCTGCGAGATTAAAGGTTATTATCCCGAAATTTTTTTCTTTTAACTAAGTTCTAAAAGTAAAGACTGCTGGTGTCAGTCTGCGGTGAAGCGCCAGATAAAT